>JAKNSH010052230.1:0-10905 GCA_027790015.1 Cymbopogon flexuosus
CAAAAAGTGCATATATGCTGATGTGGCACCCTAATAAATATGCATGACACTCCTATAAAACCTCCACTGATACTGGTCTTAAAGGTATTTGAATATTAGTACCTTGGCCATTTGTTGAGCATAGGCCTGCTCGAAGCCTAAAACACAGATCAGAATTGCTACCAAACTGGACAGGAGCAGCGGTATCTTCCTTCTTCCATTCCCCGTGCATCTCTCTCTCTCTCTCTGCACAGGCGAGGCTTCCCTCGAGGGGCAGGCACCAATCTGTTTGTGCATGTAGCTAGAAGTACGGTTGAAGTATCACATTTGACGGAAATCCCGTGTCATAGTTTGTTTTTTTTAGAATTTTTTTTTGGTTAACTTTCTGCTGGTTGCATTTTATTGCGATGACTGACTGTAGGAAATGCAATCTCCAAAAAAGAAAAAGACTCTAGGAAATGCATATCTTTGTGGGCCAAAAGAACAAGACTCACATTTGGTGTGTCCATTTCATTCACAAGCCTCATGGGCCTTAAGGCAATGGAGTAGTGGCGTAGCAACATGTCCTCGTTTATTGAACAACATGACCATTTTTTCTTTATTTTTTAATAATAATAATAATATGATGATGATGATCTTGTGATCAACTAGTAAACTGTACATGGCTCTAGTCTATTGTGACTGGTACTTTTGCAAATGAAGCGGGCTCACGTAGATATGATTTATGAACGATGTTGATATTATAGTGATGAAAGCTGGAGCGATTACAGTGGTTGAATGATTTATCATTTCCCTTGGTGATGCATAGTAACCTTGGGTGATGGTCTAAAATCAAGTAGGATAAACCCCGCATCTGCATACTGAAATAATATAAATAAGTATGAAGAAAATACTAAAAGCATAAGGTTGAGATGGCCGAGTTGGTCTAAGGCGCCAGATTAAGGTTCTGGTCCGAAAGGGCGTGGGTTCAAATCCCACTCTCAACATTATTTTTCTTTCTTTCCTGTTTTAAGCTATTATTTTCCCTTTTTTTCTACTTGTATTGTTCAAATCCCACTCTTAACGTTTTTTTATATATTTTTCCTGTTTTAAGCTACTCCTGTTGAGTCTTTTATATTTCAGCCACAGGATCAAATATATTAGACCGTGTGAATATAGTACAAAAAAGGTGTCGCAGAACAATAAGGAGGTGAGCGTAGTGTAGCGTTGTGAATTGTGAAATCTAACTGTGTGATGGTAGGAGAAGCCGAGAAAGCATGTGAAATTGGAGTAACAACCCACTACTGCAAGCCCAATGGATACATATATGCCCTGTGAACCAGCATTTCTAGCTTTCGGGGAATATATATATTCTGTAATCCACTATCAGTGCAACACTGGAGTTTAGAAGAGGAGTAATCCACCCTGAGCTATTTTCCAGAATATTTCTTCTCAAAAAAAGAGCTCATACTTTTAGGGAAAAATTTGCACTATACAATGAATTTCAGAAATGAATTAGAAGCCGGTGAAGCATGTATTTCTAACTTTACCGACTCCTGCTCTCCAGAGTCAGAGCATCGTCAGACAGACCATAGTAGTATCATGGAGTTAATTACAGTATCATCAGGTGATAATGTGAGATCAATCATAAAAAGCCATATCATTGCACTAGACCAAGCATGGTCCATGGAGAAGGAGCTCTACGCTGTATGTTCACCTACAATATGTATGGCCAAGCATCATTCAGATCCAGCTCTGCCTCCCATGTACATACACATACATACATACACACAAAACATCTAGTCCTCCTCTGTTCTCCTCTATGAAAATCGCTCATATGTACAGCACAAAAACACAACTCAGTAACAATCATGTGGCAGTGTGTGATCCTATTCCATGATGCAGCTCAAGCTGGGCTCTACACTTTCTCCTTGACAAACGCAAAGGTGACCATCCAGACGAGGCACAGGACGACCCAGCCGCCGCAGGACAGCGACGTCGAGCCGGCGGTGAGCCCCGACGGGTTCTCGTACCCGCCGTACATGGAGTTGCCCCCGGGGTTGTTGGCGTTGAGCACCGTGGAACCGGAGCCACCTCCCATGGTGCCCGACATCCCCGGAGTGTACCCGCTGGCCACGCCGCCGCCTGTCGTCCCCATCCCCGGGCTGTAACCGGCGCCGAAACTGCACGAGGTAGTTGCAACATCGATGCGATTATGTCAGAACACAGTCATGCATATGTTCATGCTGATGGGTGATGGCAAGATGAAATTTTGAGATGGATCATCGCTCTTACCCTGATGATGTCTGGTACATGCAAGTTCCTGAACCTGCAAAGATTGTTGGCAGAAGCCAAGGCCAGTGTTCTGTTAGACGAGCAACAGTGCAGCAAGCAATTCGTAGCAGAATTTTGTGTTGTTGGACGCTTACTTGGGTTGACGTTGACGAGCATGCCGGCGCCGCCGAAGTCGCAGCTCGCCGCCGACGGGTTGCGCTGGAAGTAGCTGTTGAAGGCGTAGGAGGCGTGCGCCTGCAGCGTGTTGGGGTTGTAGCAGGCGCCCATGGGCTGGATGGCCGAGCAGTCGGCGCCGCCCATGCCGCACGCGTAGTCCATCGCGTCCTGGAGGGTGGTGTCCATGAGCCCCGACTTGGCGACGCACCACGCCTGCCCGGCCACGGTGGGCGCACTTGGCTGCACCGTGCCGGTGCCGGGCATTGTCGTCGCCGGAGGCTGGTACACCGGCTGCGTTGCCGGCATGCCTCCGCCTCCACCGCCGACGCCGACGCCGCCCTGTGGCGGGTACGTGGTCACCGGGTTGGTGACCGGCGACGGCGTCGTCGCCGGGTTCGTCACGGCGGGGGATGTCGGGTTCGTCACCGTCCCCGGGTTCGTGAACGGGGATGGTACGGTCACCGGCGGCATCGTCGGCGTCGTCGGGTCAGGCATGGGCGTGGTGACCGGCGTCGTCGGCTCCGGGTACAGCGGCGGCAGGTTCGGGTTGGTCGCGAACCCGTTGCCGGGGTTGGTCGACGGCACGGTGACGAATCCCGGGGCCATCGGGTTCGCCACGGGGTTCGTGGCCGGCACGGTCACCGGGTTGCTCACGGGCGTCGTCGCCGGGTTGCTGACCGGAGAGAACTCGTCGTGCGCCGTCGCTCTTGCCTCGCCGAGCTCCCGCCGAGGGGAGGACACGTCCACCAGAACACCCAATAAGCTCTTCTCCCAGCCGGTATCGCCACGCAGCTTTGCCATTGCCACCGTGCCTGGAGCCGCACGGCTCTTGACGTGGAGCACGACGCCGGCGCGCAACAGAGCGGCAATTTCAGCGGCGGCCTCTTCGATCTCCGCATGGACGGCGAACTCACTGTCTGCATCTGCCTCTGCTGTCTCCACCTGAACAAGAACAAACGAGCCTGTCCTCCTGACGAACTCGATGATCTTGCCCCACTGCTTCTTTCTGGCACGATCCTTGGCGACGATTCGCAGAGAAGACAGCGAGAGCTCCGGGGAGACCTTGACGCTGTTCGCCAATCCGGCGGCGCCGAGAGAGGCGTGAAATGACTGCAAGGTGCGGCGCAGCGCGCCGAGCTGCGTGTCGGTGGCCGTGACGATGATGTTGCTGACGTTGAGACGCCGGTAGGGACCAAGAACTTCGTTAACGAATGAGCCGGCGGCGGTGAGAGGCTCCGATCTGCATGGCTTCTCTCTGCACACAAATGGCTTCAAGAAGAGGTAGGCACGCTGCTTGTCAGTGACCATGACTCTGTACTCGGTGATGACTGAGCTGGATGGTCTCTTGACCTGTGTCGAATCATATGATAGCTCTACAAATACTTCTGAAATGAAAGAAAAACAAAACATACTTTGTTTCAGGAAGGTGAATAATTTCATCAAGTATATGCCAATTCCATCAATGGAACAGCATTTTGCTGATCAGTAGCTGCGTAAGTGTGGGCAGATAGATAAAACTTTATGATAAAGGAAAGAAGTTTCAGAAATTGAAAATAACACTGACCTGAACAACAGATTGTTTGAAGGAGGAGGATACTGGAGAAGAAGGATGTGAGAGCAAGAGGGCTGGCAGCTGCCATTGAAGAAGAGAGAGAGATCCTTGCAAGCAAGGATGTGGCTGAGCTGAGCAGCTCTGACGACTGGCGAGGGGAATGAGCTGGAGATGACCAAACAAATGGCAGTGGGGAAGGAAGGGGTAGGAGAAAGGGGCTCTGCAAATTTAAGTACAAGGGGGAGCAAAGCTTGTGTGTCCCAGTGTGACACAAAGTGGAAAGCATAAGCAATAGGGGCAAAGCGGCAAAGTGGATAACTATTGTATTAGATATGCAATGCATGCTCCTTTTTTTTTTAACTTTAGAACAGGGGAGACAGCAAGGAGCGCAGTGCATACATTGCATCCTTTTCCATGCAGAAAAAATGTTTGAGCCGGAGCACTGCACCAATCTAGGTGCAATTCATTCTCTCTCTTTTTTCACTCTCTGTTGATCTCAGTCATTGGAAGTTTTGTCATTTTGGTTCAGTTATAGCGTCACTGTGACCCTCTGACAGAGTTTCTTTCTGCAAAATAGAGGTGCCAAGGTTATTTGCATTACATTTTTACTGCATTGCAGTCTGCACTGATGAAAATTAAATACAATGACATTGTCCTTCCTCATGTGAAATGATTCTGAAGGTCCAGATGCCAATTTTCTTTCTAGTTCAGAAGAAAAAAAGCATGTGCACACAAGGCGTTGAGTATGAATTAACTGCTTTCATCAGAGACCATTTTTCTTCTCTTTTCGTGCACAAAAAGGATTTGCTTCATTGGTAAAGCTGCTTTCTCTGGTGACTATTACAAACTGTATGACCTTGTGCTCAACGATTGAATGCTTCCCTGACATAATTGTGCGAGGTTGTACCGAAGGAAAAAAAAAAGGGTCAAAGTTCTTCTCTTTCAAAGCTGACATGAGACGGGTCTAGCAGTTTTTACAAACAATTCATCATCTTGAATTCAAACTGGTACAAGGATTTGGATCAATTTCTATCCAAAAACACACCTATTACCCTGAGCCCCTGCTCCCTGACATGGCTGCTGAACCGTGGGCGGTCTTCAGCAAATTGGCGATTTTTTTTATAAAATATATAAAAAAAGGGACCTGTCGGACTTCCGGGGGCCGACAGGTCCTATTTCCCTGACGGCAATGGCGCGACCGACAGGGAACTGGCAAACACAATAGAAATCATTCGTACTCTGACCACAGCAGAGGGCGAAGCAAGAGGAGAGGCCGCCGCCATGGACACTGAGACTGAGAGGAAGGCTGCGGCGGTCGAGGAGATGAGGGAGTGGTGCGTCGCTCTCCCCAAGGTGGATCTCCACGCGCACCTCAATGGCTCCGTCCGCAACTCCACCCTCCTGTCAGTGCTCCGCTCCGCACCGCCTCCACCCATCTCCCTGGCCTCCTGGTTCTGATTTCCCCTCCTTCGGTAGGGTAGCTCCTCCGGGTTCTTCATTCGATGCTAGAGCAGCGCTAATCCATGACCTTGAGCCAATCCTTGGGCAACAACATCTGTAGTCTGTTCCATGACAATTATGATTTTGTGACGAAAGTTTGGGAGGGGAACTTGCTGGCTCGAATCTGATCTTGTTTATCAGCAAGCAAATCTGGTTTGCTTGTAAACTGTGAGACTGTAGGTACTGTTGATTTTTAGGAAGCAGGGCATATAAAGTAGCAGTGTGCAGACATGTTGGCTCATTGCATTGTAGTACCGTGAGTGCCCACGTAGGGTTTTTTTTAAGCACGCCTAAGTGCGTATTTCATTAAAAAGAAAAGAGTTTTAAAAGTACGAGAAATAAAGGGGACGGTAACCAACGGTTACCGAAGCCCACAAGCCCATGTAGGTGAGAACCTTTGCCTTTCTGATGGAGCTTTTAGTTCACACATCACAAATGACTTGACCTCCTTGAAAATAACCTTATTATATTACTTCTATGAGATAATTGAAAATAGATCTCAAAATTATGTTTGTCGTTGGAGTAAACAAATGTACCATGTGTTACATGGTTGACTAGTTCAACTAAGACATTACATGTTTACAGAGATGCTCTGTTTCCCCTTCTTTTCTATTTCTTCTTTTACAAAATATTCAGATCCTTTAGTGAGTGCAATGCTAGTTCACAGGTTAGACCTTTTTGTTTGAATATGTCATTCTAGGCTCTAACTATTTATATTTGGACTAAACGACTAACGTATCATGTAAAACACCTATGTTTATTTTCTGGAAAATATATTGGCAGTATTTGTCATATCATATTATAAGTTTTTACTAATGTTCTCTCCTTCCTGCATATTATCATTTTAACATAGAAAGTTGACCTTTCTAGTGGTAAATTTGAACAGAGAACTTGCAAAACAGCTAGGTGACATTGTCTTCGAAGATGTTAAGGATGTGATCATGAAGAGTTAGTGTCTGATTCCCTTGAAATTATTTTCTAATACAGTTACTAATATAAATTGTATCAAAACTATTATATGGATTCTTGGTACTTTTGCTTTACAACTGCTATATATATACATGAGGCTTCTAAACTGTGTCTTTAAATTTTAAACAGGTGATAGGTCTCTTCCAGAGTGGTATCTGCCATTATAATTACAAGGTTGCTTTTTTGTATTACCATTGTACACTCGTTTAGCTTAGTAAATTAAACCAGACAAAATTAACAGGTCGTGGAAGATTTTGCTGCAGAGAATGTTGTATATTTGGAAATAAGAACAACACCTAAGGTGCTACTATTTTTTTGGGCATATTTTGTGCAGTTTTCTAACCAATAAGATAACATTGTGACTGGTTTTATGTTTTTATTTTGCTTGCATATCGTCCAGAACAATAAAGCAAAGGGGATGACCAAGAGGTCTTACATGTGAAATGATTCTGAAGGTCCAGATGCCATTTTTCTTTCTAGTTCAGAAGAAAAAAAAAAGCATGTGCACACAAGGCGTTGAGTATGAATTAACTGCTTTCATCAGTGGCCATTTTTCTTCTCTTTTCGTGCACAAAAAGGATTTGCTTCATTGGTAAAGCTGCTTTCTCTGGTGAATATTACATACTGTATGACCTTGTGCTCAACGATTGAATGCTTCCCTGACTTAATTTGTGACTCCCTTTTCTGCATGGCCAAAGACTTGCTGCAAAACAAGACATGATCACACTGTTAAACATATTTGACAGAGTTTTGCGTAGTGTTTAGACTTTGCCTTTTAAGAAAAGAACTTGTACCATGGCCATGAGCACAACTGGGACCAGAACACTGAGCAAGCTTTTAGATCAACTGGGGCAGTGAGCAGGAAGCATGAGCCCTCCAAAACCAAAAGGTTGCTCTTGGTAGCTCATGCCATGTGCGTTTCAAAGATCCTTGTCAGGCTCTGGAAGGCTGAAGCCATTTCGTTGGGTGAGGAAATTATAAAGGGGCCAAGCTGCCTTCACAGGCAGTCCCCAGTCAGCAGGCACAGTGACAGGACCATGCTGACATGGCCTAGCCTTGATGATGAAGAGTGTCCAGTGAGACAATGGGAATCTTCATATGTCATCAGAGGAACATATTCTGATACTTCCTCGTACCTGTTTAGGCTCATTCCTGAATCCAGGATGTTTTTCCCCTTGTTTCCTCGTACCTTGTTTCCTATGAAATTCCAGTGTTAAAACTCCCAAAGAGGGCTTTTAAGGTCAGCAGGTGTTGCTACCTCCATTCCAAGGTAGCTAGTTATGCTTACGCCCGCTGGTATTTCCATCTGAAGTTCTGAACATACCTGTAACTACTAGTCTTTATCATGTTTCAAAAAGAAATTACAGATCTTTAGCAGAGTGGAGAAAAATCTGGGGCAAAAAAAGAAAAATGTTATACATGATTGGTTTAACCCGTCAATTTGAGGAGGAAAACGAGCCAGATTGCAGGGGCTTGGCTTTTGCTTTGCCTGCACCATCATTGGACATGAGGAAACGACCGGAAAAGGCAGGTTTTCATCAGGCGCGGAGAGGGATCGATCGGTTTAATTTTCAGGCTGCTGGTGTGTGCAATCGATGCATCTTTTCACGGATTTGCCTGTGCCATCTCATAGCTTTCTTCTTGCTCTTCTTCTTTTCCTACTCGTAATAAAGATGGGATAAGAGGTAGATAGAGATGGATATCGATCTTTTAGCCGCAAGTAGCACTGCAATGTCAAGGGTCAAGAGTAAAGAATACAACCATCCCAAGTCCAATGGCCACACCAGAGGACAGCACTTGCATTCCATCCTCCATATTCCCATGGTCACAAATCATAATCCAGGACTGCTTTGTAATGGTGAAAAGGCGGTCATTCCTTTTTACTTGTCATCATCGACCAATAAACGTGTTCGCGGTTCAACAATACAGCATCCATGATCGAACAAAACAATTTGCTCTTGCGTCCATTTTGCTACCAATAATATTGGCCGGCTTGAAAATAAGGGCGAAATACTAGTGCGCTTTGAACTTTTGAAGGAAGCGAATCATGTGATGACCAGTATACGCTTTCTCTCACCAGAAATACGTACGTTTTGCTAGAGAAATTAAAGGGGCCATGCGGTTTGCGTCGAAGCTTTTTGGCAAAAGGATGGAAACCATAGCGCTTGAAACGGCTTTTTAGTTTTTATATGGAGCAGGGGCACTAGGTGTGTGACGACAAATACACGTATGAACAAGTTGTTTACGCAGATTAAAGATGGATTGGATTGGAGCGATCGAAAGGATCGTGGGCATCTGCTTTATACATTATGTCGCCCTTGGATCGATCCGTCTGATTGTGCGTGTATACTCACGTACGTACATAAAAAGAAACTGATTCGACTTTGTTATTGCGAGAGTATGTTATACTCACGTTGGTTTGGTACAGCTCTTTGATTAATTAGTACGTAGGAAATTAAGTAGGCGAAGCAATGCAGATCCAAGTAAGCGATGATGTCATGCAAATTTGATACTACGACATACATGGTTACTATATACCCATATAGATTAGATATAATGATGATCATCTGTATTGTATTATACAATAAATATGTACTCTAAAAAATAACACTAGTAGTAGTAGTACGTAAAGCAAAGATTTGGTATGATACACTAGGGCGTTGTGGACCGGCCTGCGCGCTTCTGCTTTTGCCTGGAGCACCCGCGCCACGCCATGCGCACCCAGGTATGTTATATTGACTGACTTGACGACGGTGGTGTGGTCTCGCAGTCGACAGGGGTCATCAGCGAGCAAATTCAAGCTTTGCATGGATGGGATGGGATGGGATGGGATGGGATGGGCTTTGCTTAGCAGCTAAGGCCGATGCTAAGGCCGATGGAGCGCAAGTGTGCGTGTGTTTGGTGGGTCATGCCCATGCGTCGTCCATGGATGGATTAATTAAACAAACACAACAACTAGGAGAAGCCGAGCCGACGGCAGCATGCAGAATTGCAGATGCAGATGCTGCAGCGGCGGAAATACTCCACTACAGTAGTTAAAAGGCGGCAACGGCATACGGAGTACGTCGGTCCGACTCGGATGGTCTGGCTCTCGATCTGACCGTCTCGCCTCCGCTAGCTGGCGGCGCCCGGCGCCGATCCCGATCCGCTTTAATTTCTGCACGAGCACGGAGCACCAGCACCAGCGACAGGACGGAGACGAGCGGATCCGATTCCGGTCGGTCGGAACATTCGGTAGCCGCCCGCGCCGGGAGGATCGATTGGAGGTGGGACCGGCAGCGTCGGCGGGCGGCAGCGAGAAAATGAAAAGATAGCGGGGACTGTCGTCGTGTCAGATCTATAGAACACCATGATGGTCTCCGATTCACAGGACGATGTTTGTGTGCAGGGCATCTGACACGTTGCTATGTAAAAAAAAATCTAGGAGAACAGATAATTTTATTACCGTACAAGTAGTCGCAGAACAAATATACATCTCGCTTTACGAGAAATTTATTTGTTCAAAAAATAATAACTAAAAGTATATCAACATTGTATTGTATCCCCAAAGATGAATATTATGAATGGAAATACGTTTATACGCAATCTAATGATAATTAATTATATCATCTTCGATACTATAATAATTTGTTTTTTTTTTGGAACATAAATAGTTTGACTAACACTACAAAATTGTAGTTTTCATTGAATAATCCTACAATGTTGATGTAACATTCGTCTTCATTTGACTTCATATATAATTTTTTTTGATATTTTAGAATTTAGATGACTATTATGGGTCATTTTTACTTCTATGTCCTGTACTCATGGAATGTATTGTACAGTATTGTTTTGATGGCTACAGTGTCTAGAATAGATTTTGCCAATAACGGCAAATACCAATGTTAAAGAATATCCTAAAACAAATTGACAAAAAAAAAACAACAAATACAGCATCATATATCTGAGTGAACTCGCAGTGCACACGGGCACATGGCAATGGCTGTAAAAAAAAACGGCCTTTTGAAATGTAAGCGTTTAGGAGGGAGCGAGAGGATATTTATATTGGAATAAATCGCAAGAAAAAATAGAGGATATTGGAATCGATGGAACGAGCATCGGGCTCTGCGGCCCGCGGCCCATGAAGAAAGAGCAAACGACCTTCGTCCCTCAGAATTGGGCCACAAGTGAACCAGAGGCATGCCACACTCCACAATATAATCTCGTTCGAGCGGACTGAGCGATAGCTCAGTGGTAGCGACCGGTGGTGGTCGTATACACCGACCGGGGTTCGAACCTCGGTACCGCACGAATAAAAGTGGGTTTTTCCCGTTTTCAGTTTCCAGGCCTGATAGCACCCACGTGCTTTCCCGGCATTCCGTTTCACCGCGACGAGCTGGGCTTGGGGTGTTGTCTGAAAATAGGGTGTAGGTCTTACCAGCATCTAGGTAGGTGTGAGTGGGGTGTGCGTTGTGTGTGGTGTGAGTTAGATGACT
>JAKNSH010052251.1:0-11396 GCA_027790015.1 Cymbopogon flexuosus
CCAATCGACCTCATGCATTAGAAGGATGCAACTTCTACCGTTGGATGGACGGTCTGGACAAGTGGGATCGGCGCATCATGTACTTTCCTTACAACCCTTGGGAGAGTTGTCCGAATAGTGATTATGTTCCATGGGTGCCCCCGCCTCCCAATCCTCCTGAGATGAACGCCCTTCAAAAGGAGATGGAGGCAGCTTATCGTGTGAAGAATCCTCCTAAATGCCACTGTGGCAAGGTTGCGGCACTCCAAAAACCAAGCAGTGATGGAATGTTTGTTCCCTTCTTTCGTTGTGCTGAACTTGGTGCTGTAAGTGCTCCTTCGATTCATTATCAGTTTTCCGATGTCATTATCAGTTTTTCGATGTCATTTGCGTTGATGTCATCTATCAAACCCACCTCAAATGACCTATCAACCTCTCTAACGCCTACCGTGCCCACCTCTTCTTCTTGGGTAAGGTTCTCAACGGCCTCCACATCATCCACAATCGTAGCCGTACACCCCTTCTCCACCACAACTCCAAACACCTAACGCTGCTACTCTTGACAACGTCTACATAGTCATTCCATTCATCCTCACAAGACAAAGGCACCAATAGATAATGTGATAGTTCATTCCCACAATCAAATCTTCCTCTCAGATGTAATGGCCACCCAAATAAAACCCGGCACTTGCTAACCAAAGAATGAAATGTTGGTGCTCCACTAAAGAACTCCACTTTTTTCTTCATACATTCAAACTCCCCACCTTCTTTCACTGTGCCACCAAAATAGAAACATACTAACCGATCCATCTACAAAATACCAACGAAAGCATAATCACCAATACAAAGCATAATAATTGAAGCATAGTATTTCTCAAACAAAATGACATTGCCATACCAAAATATAACAAGACAATAAACCAACCAATCTTAGTCATCCATGCATCAACTAGCTACCGACCTGCAACATATAGTTCATGTCCAATCCACAACAATACTACATACAACATCGATTGTACGCATCACATTGTACCAATAAACGATTGGAACTCTCAAAATCATTACTTTTCTAACCCTAACCATAACTAACCTATAAACGAAAATGCATCAAATCAACAAGACAATAGGGGGTTTTACCTTGCTAGGGGCTGTAGAGGAGGAGTCACTGTGCTACAGGGAGGTAGGGAGGTCGCCGCCGCCGTCGGCGCGGCCGCTCACCGGCGTGGGACGGCGTGCTGGCCACCGCCCGCCCTGCCTTGCCTCGCGGAGGCGCACGAGGCCCAGAGGGGCGGGTCGGTGGTGGGGACGGCGCTGGGGGAGCCCCCCTCGGTGCTCGAGGGCGGCGGCGGGCGGGCGGAGCCGCAGAGGCGGCTGGGCGGCGCGCAGGCGGCTGGGGCGGCGCGGAGGCGGAGAAGAGAGGAAGGGAAGGGAAAGGAAGAGAAAGAAAATGGGCCCGGCCGCGCCGAACCATAAAACACCCTGTCGCGCCAAATCTATCGGCGCGACAGGGTGGGCCCCAGACTTTACCACGTCACCCAGGTCAATGCGCCGTGCCACGGTGGAAGGCCCCATCGCGCCAATGCATGTGGCGCGACACAGTGCTTTGGTCGCGCCAGATGATTTGGCACGACCAAAGGAGATATGGAGTGCAATTTTTTTTCAGAGCGGTTATATTTGAAATATTATTTAAAAAAAGAATAAAATTAAAAAAATCCGGAGGCGACACAGGAAGAGAGGGAAACGTGGGGAGAGGCATGGAGGCGGCGTGCAGAGGAGATGGCATGGAGGCGGCGCGCGGAGCGGTGGCGATAAGGAGGGAGAGAGACTGAGAAAGGGGTCGAAGCCTCGGAGGGCTACGGGGGCTCTCCGCAGTGCTTTCAAGGGGTGGTTCGCAAAATGGCGAAGCTATCGAATTTTCTCTTCTTCGGGTTGAAATAAAGTTCATCTAAGGGTCCCGTGCATAAAATATCCAGACGCTATCACTGTTTATGAATGGCATGCTGGATGGCATCTTGATTATCTTTAAGGTGGAGGTTTTTCTTGCAAAAGTTACGAAGACACGTGTCCTCACGCCGAAGAGCCAGCGATGCTTCAATTCCTCTGGTGGCTGCAATCGGGTGGGACTTTAAATCAACCCCGATTATCTTTAAGGTGGAGGTTTTTCTTGCAAAAGTTACGAAGACGCTTGTCCTCACGCCGAAGAGCCAGCGATGCTTCAATTTCTCTGGTGGCTGCAATCAGGTGGGACTTTAAATCAACCCCGATGCCACATGCAAATGACCAGAGCAAGTCCCTATTTTTTGAGGGAGCCGACATAAATTTTATTAAAGGAAAGGTCATGGCATACAGTACAAAATTAAACAGAGCATTTATAAAAAGAAGACTCAAGAAAAAAAAAAGGAGTCAAAGAAAATAAGACTAAGGCTTTTATCATTACAAGACTTTGGATCCATTGATCATAGTGAGCTGCAAAACTACTTTCACCCTTAGGACGACTACCCAAATTTCCTTGATGACGAGCTCATTCCTAGCTTTACCAATTGTCCAACACCTGAGAACCATAGCTTACAGAATTGGGACTGCAATTGGTTTTTTTTAATGGATATCACATTCTCAAAGGTACTTCCATTTTGCAAGATATTCTGGTTTAAGATACCCCAACATTGCTGAGCAAAAAGGAGTAGAGTGCTGTTACTGCCGAGCTTAACGTTGCATTGGACTCAGCTCTTTTCGAAGGAGAACAAAAGGAGTTGAGTGCTGAGAAAGTTAATCAGAATATGTTAGTTATTACTATTATTATTATTTTGCATAATGTTAGTTATTGTTCAGTGCGTCATCAGTTATATTGTCGAGTCTGTCGGCCAGGGGGGACTGAGACACGATGTCTGCAGTACTTTGTTTTTAAAAAAAAAAAAAAAAAAAACTTCTTCTTTTATAAGTTAACAAGTACTTTGCTTCTTTAATAGTCGTAACATGAGAGCATCCAAGCATTTTTTTTTCGCGAATTCATGAAGCCATGGAAAAGAACTTATTAGCAGAAAAAATCAGAAAGCTGACTATGCAAATGACCAGAGAATTAACAAGCCTCTCCTCACTCTTGATCACAACACAAATTAACTCATCATCAGAAACAGGAATCGTTTTTGAGTCTCTCAACTTCGTTGCAATGTCATATTGGTGGGCTGAAATGGGCCATTCATATAGGCAAAAATAAACAGCGAAGGTCTTTTTGGTGTGGCATCTGAATACGGGCTGAAAGCAAGGCTTGTTAATGGGCCGTGGTTCGCTGAACAACAAGCCTTGTAATTGGACCCGCCCCCTGTGAGAGAATGAGGCGGAGCTCCAACCAAAAGTGAATTTTGATGAGACTTGAGAGAGACAAACGACGAAGTGAGCGAGATAAAGAAAGGACCCTAACCGAAGAGAGGAGAGGCTTACTCTATGCGTGTGTCGCAGTGTGTCTATGCGTGTTTTGTACTGTCCCAAATTGGAATAAACAAACCCTAACTCCCCCATTTTTCTATTGTGCTTGATTGTACGTACTACTTACTATACACCCTGCACGTTATCTTTCCAATTGCGACAAACCGACGACCGTTATTAGCGCGGTCTCGTAACTTGAGCACCACCCATATTATTATTATAGAAAAAAAAAAGAAATAGAACACCGATGAAGCAGCCGTGTTTCATGGTTGGCAGCACAAGTGGAACCGAAAAGAAGAAACACGACAACACACGACGTTGCTGAGTGCTGACGCCGCCCTCCAACTCCAACGCCCAGCAGCAATTCTTGCCGGAACCGCCACAACGAATCCATCCATTTCCTCAAAAAAAAAAAAAAAAGATGAATCCATCCAAGCAAAAGATACGACGCGCGTATCGGCCGGCACCTCTCCCGTCCCGTCGGCCGCAATTGTTTATGCCGCCGCGCGACGTGGCCGCACGGCGGCCACCCGCCCTCGGCCCTCCTGCCTGCCCCCGGATATCTTTTTCTTTTCTGCTCCTACTACTCGCGGCGATCGATCGGTTTCGATGACGAGGCGACCCCGCGACCTGCCTCCATGATTCGTGACACGACGACCTGTTTCGGCTTTCCCGGCGCGGCCAAACCCCACTACCACTACCGGCGGTGGCGGGCGGCACACGGTGGTCGCTGGATCGATCGGTCTCGGACCCCGTCATGCCGTCGCCGTCACACGCTCACGCAGCCTGCTCTGACGCGCATCGATCTCGGCTTGATCGGGTGGTCCGTTGTCGGGTCGCGTAGAGCACAAACGGCAAACGCCGCCGTCTCGGCTCGGCAGGGGGGCAGGCAATGCGTGTGTGTGTGCTGCTACTGTTATCCGATCCCAACCTGAAAAGTTTCGTTGTTTATTAATCTACTATATATATCTATATATACTACTGATTGAGTGAACAGTGATAGTGGATCATGTATGTATCATCGCAGCCGGCGGGGCCAGGGACCAATGATTGGAGTAAGGGAGAGCTCGCTAGATATCGCAACAGCAGCCGTCCCTGTCCGTCTCTGGCGTGTGATCCTTGGCTCACGTGATTGAGACGAATTTTCAAAGACAAATCGCACCATGATCACACACATGTGCCTTTCGTCGTAAAGGCAGAGAGATAAAGAGAGAGGAGAGGACCCCGTCGTCCGTCCAGACTCGACGACAGGCCGCCGTGCCTCCGCCTTTGCCTGACGCCTGCCAACAGTACTCCAGCTAGCAACGTTGTGTTTGTCTCCACGTATACGTACGTGCATTTGCAATTGCAACCTCTCGCCGTCCAGACTACTAAGCTCACCAATTGTCGACCCACAATAATAAAAAGAAAATAAAATCCATGGAGTACTTACTGTACGTACTCACATCGCATCGCACACGAACGTTGCTGTCAGCACAGCCCCGGGAGGGAACCGGTCCGTCTATTCGGGTCGTGATCTCCATGATAGTACCGAGCAGCACGACCACTCGTGCTGCGCGTGAGGCAGCCGTCCTTGTCCGGCCGCCCCCACGAGCTACTTCCAGAGAGCCCAGACGAGACGACAGCTGCATGTTGATGTTGTAGCTTGGGCCATCGCAACTTGCAGCAGATACTATTCAACTTGCAGCAGATACTATTGCAACGAAAAACACTTGCATTCATTCATGGGCGCGCAACTTGCGAGCTTTTAAGTTTGCCCGGCCTGCCTACTCGCTGAATCTCTCTTTTTCAAACAAAACGAAAACAAACACAAACGCCGATCGTTTAAGTGGCAGATAAGGGCACCTGCAATCTGTTCTCATATTTTAATAGAAAAGAGAGGGAAGAGCTAGACTCATACACAAATTTTAAAAACATATAAGAGTATATTATTATGCTTCTAATAATTATACTATGAACTATTGTTAAAAAGGTAACACTATGGGAGAGGTTGGTTTAGAGCTAATAGCTGACTCTTCCTGCTGCGGGTGCCTGAGACTGCTGATATTGATTTGTTTGCGGCCACCAGCATTTTTCTTTTTCTTACGGTTTTGTTTCTACCCGTACAAATGGGGGCGGTATCTTCTAATAATAGTATAAACTGAATTATGAGTGTCACGTCATAAGATATTGAGTGTGTTGGACATGGGAGGCGGACCCTAGCTACGCATTCTTTTATTTGTATTTGTCTTGACAAGGCTAGTGTATTTAATATGGTAATATAGTACTAGTAGTACGCATCACTTGGTAATGAAAAAATCAAACAAAAATAAGGATATTTGAACTTTCTCGTGAGGCCGAACAAGGGCCACGTTTAGCTCACTGTATATGTGAATATAATAACCATCTATTCTTTCTTAGCATTACGTGTATATTTCTTCATACGTTTCCTATGGCTATGAAGCGATAGATACAAGTCTTCCTCATGTACTCCCTTGTCGCAAAACTAGTGTTTATCCAATAAATTCATCAGTAAACGAATAAAAAATTTAATTTATTTTTAAATACCATTAACATTTGTATTTTCAAATAATGTTACATAATTTAATCTTATTTTTGCTTTGCATCATAATCATATTTTATATTTGGTCATACATAAAATTATTTGATTTCTTGAAGTGTGGGACGATATGTAATTATGTTTTTTTAAACGATCTAGTACAATGTAGACGTCCACGACACGCACGCACATTCATCATTATGACTACGTGTACGTAAACACTTTCCCTATATGCATCTTTGAAGGACTGAGCAGTCGACTGATCTAGAGATTTCCGAAATTACCACTTAAAACATAACGCGAAAAAAATTCTAGAATAAATCCAGAAAAATACGAACACCAGCGCCAAATCGAGAACTTGATCCCTAATAGACAGGTTGAACATAATGGGCATGTTGTGGTAAAAAGAAGTCACGTACAAATGAATGATGACAATAAAACATTCCTATATAATTTTTCTTTGTCCAACAAACCCATGAGGAAAATAAAAGTAAATAAAACTAATTTGCCTCCACTTTTCAACTAAGGATGTCTCCACAAACCCTAAAGTCACTTTCACCCTGACTTATCATGCTCACGGGGCCTCAAAGTATATCGCTACATTATGCTTGGCCCGTTGGCCGGTTCTATTCTGGCTTATTACCCGTTGCCGCAGACCGCAGGCGAGTAGTAGTGTTGTACAGTAGTACTGAACTGATGATGGATGCGCCATGGATGCAATTTTGGCTGCAAGCGAGACATAACAACATAACTGCCGATGAATTACAACATCTATAGCATAACAACATAACTGCCGATGAATTACAACATCTATAGGCAATAACGCATCGATCATAAGCGTTTGATACGAGTGCACTACTAGTACCAGACTCCCAGTGGTACTGGTGCTAGTACCGGTACTGCTACAGTAGCAATGAGAGTGATGATGCACTGACCAACTGCATGCGTCTGCCGCGCCCAGCGCTAGCTCGAGCTACTCTCCGATGAAACATTGCCAATGCACCTCTGCGTCCGCGGGGCGCGGCCATATCTGCACTGCACGACTGCACTGTGCAACCGTGGCTCCGGCGATGATCCATGTCAGTGCGCGGCGCTCAACAGTGGCCTGGACTTTGACTTTACTTAGAACTAGGAGTACTGGTGTACTTTATTTATACTACCCAAAGGGCTTTGTTTATTCCTCCAAAATTTTAAGCTTTTACACTCTCTGCATCACATTAATATTGATGTATATGAATAGGGCGGTAAATATAGATAAAAAATAATTAATTATACAGTTTAGTTGTAAATCACGAGATAAATCTTTTAAGCCTAGTTAGTCTATGATTGGACACTAATTGTCAAATAAAAACAAAGTGCTACAGTGTCAGAATTGCAAACATTTGCAATCTAAACAAAGGCCAAGGTACTCCATTGAAATGTGTTAAGCTAAATAAGTCCATTTTCAATTATTAAGCTAAATAGCAATTGTGTAGGAGTAGTTCATTCCTCTCCTCCCTTGAAAAAACGAAATTGTAGATTTGAAACCTCGACAAGTTTTCTCTGAAATTCAAAGCTAGAATTCTGCTTTTTGGATGGAGATAGTAGTTAGGAAAGATAGGTTAATGTAGAAAAAAAAAGTTGGATATAATTCTTTGTTTCAAAAAAAAGTGCAGTTTTATATTTAGGTTCAAAAAAAGTTGGATCTAATTCTTTGTTCCAACTTCCAACCTCTCTGGCCAAAGTTTGGATTTCAACCTTAAATCCAAAAACGTATAACATTGGCCCTCTAACTCTCGAAAAATTCAATTTTTAACTATGGATAGTTTTCTAGGCGGTTTGGCGTATGAATAGTAGCTTTTTAACATTTTTTTCAAATCTTTTTTATAAATCCAACTTAAGAATCAAGGAAGGGGTACCCATAGAGCTCTAAAAATCTTGATATTTTATATCTTGGCAGAGTGAATAACAAAGATTATAATGCCATAGAACATGCTAAATTTTGTTAAGTAAATTTGAATTATTGTATTTTAAAAATGGTCAAACTTATATATTCTATGAATTTATAGGGTATTAAAAATGTCAATAAAAATCTAAAAGAATTCATATTTATGCATCATCTAAACTCTAAAAATGAACTAGAGCCATGGGCCATGTGCAATGTGCTATGGGTCAAGGTCGAACCCTGGTGCAATTGTGCAAGCTGATGTGGCATTCAAGATCCGTGAAACGCGGGCGCGTGACGCTGAAACGCCAGGTGATGGAGCCCATGACGGGACGTGCCACGTCATAGCCGCCACCAGTCCACCGGACATCCCACGTGTGCAAGCACGTTTGCCTCGCTGGCCCTCGGGACCCGCTTGGATTTCCTCTCCGTGTCAAAGGCTTTTGCATTGCCGTCGGACGGTCGGGAAAGCCATGCGTACGCTACGCTCGCTCGGTACGTACAGTACGTATACGTAGAGTGGTGCCTGGCCATGTACCATGGCATGGACGCGAATACGGGCGGTGACGCAGGGGCAGGATGGTCAGCAGCGGCGGTCCTGGTCGCTGGAGGTCATGGCCATGTCGGGGTGGCCGGCGACACCGCGGCCCTACTATGGCCACGCGGAGCCCGGCGACTCGGCTGGCAGCTGCATCGACCCATCACATCGCCATCAAGACCTGACGTGACGCGACGGGACGGGACGCGACGTCGAGGCAGGCGCAGACGACGGCAGGCGAGCTGGCCGGGCCGAGTGCCGATCCGCATGCAGCGGGGAGCGGACGCCGAGTTGCTTCTTTATTTGACCGGACCGGAGCGTGTTTGGTCTCGTCTCGTCACCTCGATCGCGTGCGACGGCGAGGCCGGCGGCCGGTCGCCACCGTGCGCACGGCTTTCGAGAGAGGAAAAGCTTTGACGCGACCCCGGAGGAGGCCGATCGATCGATTGATCCGGCCGATCGAGCTCGCGCGGGCAGGTGGATCCGATCCGTCCATGGACGGCTCGGTGGAGCAGTGCGGTGCTGACGATGCCGTATCCTCGTCGGACGTCTGATGGCACACCTCCACAGACAGAGACAGGCGGCATGTAGAGTAGTACTAGACGTATACGGTACTCCGTATAGGTATACCTGAATGAATACGGTACTCTGAGTACTATACTGTACATGAAGTACGAACGTGTATATACTGTATTATGTTATGTATATAAGTACTCGGCACTATACTATGTACGAGTACATTTTTTGTTTGAGAAACTTCTGAGCTTGTCACCTGGGAAACCAGCCCGTAGTACGTTTTTCCCGCGAAATCACGCAACAACTCCGAATATATATATTTTTGTGTGGCTTTGGTGTACCGAGTACGTACTGTACGTGCAAGGAGTGATTAGTGTGTGTGCGGCAGATTGAATGCAAGACGGTGCCTTGCGATGTTGACGCTTGGCCTTGGGTCACGTCCGGGCATTATAGACGCAACGTCTTGGATGAATGGATGATGAGGCGAGCGGAGTTGTGTGACGTCGAAACATGCATGAATCTTCCTGACCCGTCGACGTCGCCATTTCTCTCGTGGTAACGGGAGATCGATATCTGCGATTTCTCGACGTGTCTATATATTAGTGATGGATTGTACTAGCTCCATTTCACAATGATACATCGTTTTTATAACTTTCCTATATGCATGCTTTCAATCTCATAATAAAAGATATTTTGGACCTGTACACTTGTCCGAGATTAATTGTTTATTATCTGTCTTCCCCATTTTTTTCTCTCAATACACCTCCATTTCTATCATCTCTTCTTATTTTTTTTATGCACCACTTCTTTTTTAAACTTTTAGATTCTGAGGTAAACGGTACTAAATGTAGGATGGGATCGATGAATATAATATTTGAAAGGCGTCTAGATATATGCAAGTTATGCACATAAAAAGAAAAAAAAAACTTGTAATTTAGATTTCAGAACATAGTGGTATCTGTCTTCCACCGAAGCCCTAAGAGAAATGATGGTGCAAATTTTTTTTTTGAATATCGCATCAAGGCAAATCGCGCCTTGTATTAAGGACTATTGTGTTCTAATTAGAGGGATCAGTTAAAAAAGCTTGCAAACATATCCCTTCAATTATCCAACCATCTTTAGACAGAACGCATAACTACATGGGATCTTCCACTGTGTGTTACTGTGTAGGAGTAGTCGCTACTCACTCAAAACGGTGAAGGACCAAGCTAAGCTATGATGCATAGGCTTGCTTTAGAGCAGCCAATGCACTGATCCACTGAACCTCACGGATGAACCACTTGAACAGGAGTGCACCTTTTTACTGTACATATCCGTGAAACTTGTGCTTAACATTTCTGCCGTTGCCTTCAGTTTGCTGCAAACCCACCCATAGGTACTAGTACTACTACAAGGACTACTGTACACTACACCGTCTATCCGCCGTCCGATCGTCGTCGCTTTTCGCCGTAATGACCCGCTACTTTTGCTACTAGTACGCTATATGACGTCAGGTTGTCGCGTAGGAGTACCAGTAGCTACGTGCAAGGCCGATCGATACTGTTCCCTCCGGCCGGACGAGCACTGTTGCCAATTTACGCCGTCCAGCGGCGGCCCAATCGCCACCGGCCGGCCGCAGCGCCGCAGCCACGAGGTGCACCGCCGTGCCGTGCCGCTCGTCTCGCCAGCGCCGAAAAGGTCGCCAACCCCAACCGCCGCGCGAAGTTGTCAAAAAAAAAAAAAAACCGCCGCGCGCCAGATGAATTGAACGCGCGCTCGGACGCTGAAATCGATCAAATCTGCCAGGAGTCGCGTCTTTTCGTTCCGGTCAAGTCTCCCGTCGCGTCGTCGTCGTCGTCAGGACGGGGCTGGCAGCTCGTCCCGTCCGAGCGTCCGGCGGATGCAACGGGGAGGGAGCTGATGAACATTCACGCATGCAGAGGCAGGCATAGCTGCAGTGGTTGCTTTAAATGGAGCGTCCGAAATCTTCCTTTTTGAGGAGTGAATCCTGTCTCTGATCGATCGATCGAAGTGACATTTAACAAAACATTGCAGCGAGGACGAGCATTTTTATAGAAGCGTTTGGATGTCTTGGCACATACTCCCTATGTTCCTATTTAATTATCGCTGTAGGATGCGTGCCACAAGTTTGACTTAATTTCTAGAAAGTATATGCAACATTTGTATCTCCAAATAAATTTATTAAAAAACTAGATTCAAAAATCTTTCCAATGATACTGATTATGATACTAATTGATGATATTTACTATTTATAAAAATTGCCGACAAATGTTTCTTGGGAAGCGAAGTAACAATTATTTAGGGACGGAGGGAGTATGTATAGAGTATTAAATATAAATAAAATTCTAATTTTTTTTATTATATCATCATTACTGCAAATTTTGACCGTATGTATGGAACATTAAACATAGATAAAAAAATAACTAATTATATAGTTTGGTTCTAAATCATTTTACAAATATTTTGAGCCTAGTTAG
>JAKNSH010052469.1:0-12747 GCA_027790015.1 Cymbopogon flexuosus
ACCAATTATAAAAAATGCGCTGGCCCAACCTCACTCGACAATCCAGCAACAGAATTTGGTTGCAAGTTGCAATTGTATACTGCCACAACTTGCACGATGCTTGTCTTTTGGCGCTCTCTTTATTCTGCAATTTTTGCTGTAAAGAACTCTCCAAATTAAGAGACACCGAAAGTGGCCAATGTGACTGCTCGTTTTCATAGAGATGATAGTTTTAGGTTTCTACCAGGACAGAAGCCAAATTCTTCGACGGTTCTGGATTAGGGCTAAGTGGGCTACGCTAGGTGACTGGGTCTAACAATTTTATGCATTCTTGTTCTCTAAACATGTCTAATAAACACATTATTAAATACAAGATTCTTTATTTAAACACATGAACCGAAACATCTTGAATCATCATATGAACTAAATAAATCACGACAAAAGTAGATCTTTGGATGGGGTGCGGGAAAAACTTAGGAATTCACCAGTAAGAGTGTCATGAAGGATACAAATGAGGTTTAAAACCATCTTAGAGTTCCTTAAAAATCCCATTAGTTAATCCTTTCCTTAGGAATTTTATGGGATTTGTAGGAACTCAATTCTTTGTTCAAAAGTGCCTAGTAGAAAAATTCCTATAAGACACGAATCCTCCAAAGTTCATCTAACTTTCCTTTGTTCCAAGGTTCGCCAAATAATTTTTTGTTTTACAAGATTTTATCTGAAAGCGTGTTTCAAAAGATTACCACAATGATACGGAGATTTATCTAAAATTTATAAATTGCAAATATTATTTAACTTGAGCGTGACAAAGTGGTCGAGTGGGGTCTATGGTCACGTGATTGTCTTTGTGGTATGGCAAATAATCATGCATGGAGGAAACTTGAGAGGACATGTTAGTTTCAGTATCGTCTTATCAATTCATAATAGCTACATCAAAGATCAAAGATCAAATATCTATATATTGTGAGAAAAAAAATGGAGTAGCAAGGAACAAGATTCTAAACGTTAAGTTTGTGATAGAGTTTTAAATAGAAGCCGGCAAATAAAAACCACATTATGAATTTGAATCGGATACTCTGATGTGCATTGTAGTTTTCATGTTGTATTTCAAACAGAAAATTGTGACGAGGGACAAAGAAACCACGCAACACTATTTTTCTAAGGAAAAGGATTTTCGAAAATATAAATAAAATAAATATATATTGCTGAACTCTTACGATGGAGCATACATGTTGGTGAACACTTAAAGTGGAACGTATACACATGACTACATATAAGCTTTGAGCGAGTATCCGATTTTTCATAGTTTGTACTGTGATTTGTATGATTTCTATCCTCATATTTTTTTTTATCTAAGTTATCTTGTGTAATAAAAAAATTGGACAAGATCGTCAGAGAATCGAATCCGAGGAGGAAGGAAGCTCACTCAGAGGCCGCCCTGCTAGTACAGAGAATCAGGACCTACTTTCACACACACCCATTCCATTAACAATAGCTCCTCCTACCATTCACCACTAATCAACTGCTAGCCCAATGCCAAATCCACACCCAATACCACCATTAGTGAGACAAACAATCATAGAGGAGAGAGAAAGCATGGCACTGGAGCAAACCAGAGCTAGATTAGCAGCCACATCAAAATAAAATAAAATAGACTAAGCAATCCTGTCCAAGCTAAAAAAATGCATCCTATAGAAAGAGAAAGAGAAAAGCACCATTCACACATACAAATAAAAAAAGAGATAAATAGGTGAGAATGGGGTAGAGTGACATACAAGCCAGACTGAAAGCCCTCTTCCTCCCTCCCTCATGATCTTATCCCTTCTTTTAGCATCTCATCTACCACTACAATTATCAAAATCTCCCTCTACTATTTCTCCACTGTTAGGACTCCTATCTTTCTTCTTCCCCTTGATGTGCCTCGGAATTTGAGATCCTAGTTTTCAGAAGCCTGTTAGTACTGCCTCGAATCGAAGGGGAAAAATCAATTTTCTTTGGGAGCCATAAATTCACCTGCCGCGTCTAGTATTTCGGAAATATTTTGTATTTAAAGCAGGAGAGAGAGAGAGAGAGAGGGGTGAGAAGTAAGCAGCAGCCGAGGCCGAGCTATCTCTCTATTTCCCTCGCCCAGCTCTCAGATCCGAAGCCCCGGAAGGAAATCGCGCCAAGAGGCCCTAGCCCCAGATGCGCGCCGCCCCTTGCTGCCGGAGCTGCTGCTACTGCTTCTAGGGGGTCCTGCGGAGATGCTGGGCGTCGAGCCCGAGGGCAGAGGCGGCGCGTCCTCCTCCGCCGCCGCAGGTGAGGCTCCTGGCCGCTGAATCCGCTGCGCTGGTGGGTTTTTTTGCCGCGTTTGATCTGGTCGCTGGTTTGTTCGGTTGTTGTTGTTGGTTGGCTGGTTGTTGGTGCTGTTCGGTTCGATTTGGTGGGTGCTCTGGTCGGCGCCCCTGTTGCGGCGTCTATGATGCGAATTTTCGGGCTACGATGGAGAATTGTTCCAGTGAGGCCTTTGGGTTCTAGAACCTTAACAAAAAGAAAAATCGATTTTGTCTGCTGGAATTGTTTCCTGTGATGTTCTTGCGTTTAGTTCGTGGTTGTTGCTCGTAGTCAGGGTTGAACAAAAGTCTGATGCTGAGTTGATCTGACGTTTGTTGCTGCAGAAAATTTTGACGCTGGGCAGTACGCCTTCTTCGGGAAGGAGCCACTGGAGGGGTTCGAGCTCGGGGGCTTGGAGGAAGCCGGCAGTGATGCCAATGGCGGTGGATTCGGTGGGCCAGATGAGGGGCTGTACCGGCTGAACTCTGTTGGAGATGAGGTGCTGATTCCAGAACCATCATATCTACAAAGTTGCCAAATTTTTCCTTTGTAAATCGTGTGCCTCCCGTTCCACGTTTGTGCGTTTGGTTCCCATGCTTTATTTCTTTCTCGGTACATGTCAATTTTTGCATGGCCTGAGTGATAATGTGGGAAATTAGTGCGGGGAGCAATCCAGAATATATTCCTGTGGGGCCGCAAGGGCAAAATTTAGTGGAATTGAGGTTCACATCAGTAGTGCTCCAAAATTGGGCACTTTGAGTGAATGTAGTGGAATATTGTGTGCTTGATCGTAGGCACCCTAGATGTGTGGAATCATGCTTTTGAGTTTGCTTGGCAGCACAATAGCTTCGTTATTGGATTGGGTTAGCTTGTTATTGGATTGAGTTATTCAACACAGATGGAAAAAGAATATTCTTGCGCACATCGTTTCGTTGAATTGTTTCACTGTCAATCAAGAATAACTAGAACATTATAGATGTTGTGTTTTTTAGGAAGGGTAGTAACACTGAATGCTCTATTTGGATGAAGTGACAATAATAAAATCAGTAATGTTCACAATGGCCTTTCTTGAGATTTTGGTGTGTTGAGCTTCTGGAATACTGTTCATTGTGATGCTGCACCTCAAATATTTTTTCAGGCACAAACTAACTTATCTTCTGTGTTTTGGGATCCATAGTTGATTGCGAGGATAACCATAAGGCTTTGTTTTACAATGAACCGGTTCCAATTTCCAAGTGTTGATGATAGTGCTACTTGTTGAAATGCTGTAGCTAATAACAAATTAACATATCCAACTTTTAGTGGGTACGAGCTTAATTACTTGGTATTGATGAGAACATCTAAAACTGTCTCTTGGAGCTAATTATGATGATCAAAGTCTACATACAGTACTTAATGATGAAGTAGCTGTAGTGTTCAACCTTTGAATTGATACATGCATGTGTAACTGGGGTCGCTCCCTATACTGCCGTACATGGCACTTCTTTAGTTTTTTAGTGCTTTGATTTCTTTTCATTTTGAATTCTGAAGCTCAATATTTGTACCCTCATGATATGTTTGTGCTATGCAGATTGACGATCTGAGTAACTTGTCTGACATTGATGATCTTGCAAGCACCTTTGCTAAGGTATGTTACTTGTTTTGAAACTTAACTTTGTCTGGCTTTGGTGTATTTGGCTATTTGCTTTGATGTGTGCTCCCTAGCAGATTTTTCTGGGCCCAGTTATATGAGTAGCTATTCCATTCAAATTTGTATCTAGGTAATTGAAATGATATGAGAAGAACGGTTATGCATATTTTGTTAGTTGAATCGATCTGAGTTCTGAATGGAACTTGAGACCATAATTCAAATGCAACCTTTATGCTTAATGATATCCATTAAAGTTTTTGCTATCGCCATAGCTAACAGGCTTTAAGTAGGCAACATACCAGTGAGGCAGTGCCCCCAGTGGGACTGGTTAATGAGTTAATGACACAGCATAAACACATGTTTGCACTTTTGGCATGACAATGATATGAATCATGACCTACAATTTTCAAATCTTAGGCACCAGTTAAAGCTGTTTGGCCCCTGTATTCGCAGGCTGTGGTAATTGAACATGTTTTAAGGATTATATTCATTTCTAAGGGTCTATTACTTCCTCATGGATTGGTTTATGGATGGCTTTGTTTACCCTTTCCTTTTGTGCTTGCTTGCTGTTATGTTTTCTTTCTGCTACTTGGCACACACTGAAAATTCACACTTTTCACTGGCAGTTGAACCGAACCATTAGTGGAACCCGGAATCCTGGTGTTATTGGGGACAGGAGATCCATTTCAAGAGGAAGTGAGTGATATTTCTTTCCTTATGGCACGTTTTCTGAATTTTAATACTATGGTGTTTATTTTGTGGTATGTCTGATCTGAAGTCTGATGTCAAACCTTAGTGGTTTCAGAATTTCAATTCGTCGTTGACTATATGTTCTTTCCGCTGTGCCTTATCGTTTGAATTTTTTTATATTAAATATTTTTCGTGTGATGTTTATCACATGTGTAACTGTGAATTTGAGGGAATCTTTATTGTATCAAGAGTCTGACATAATTATTGCCTTAAGTTTTTTTTTCAGAATTATTTGTCAGATAATCAGATTTCATATATACCTAAGTTTTAATTTGTCACTGAACCATGCAACAATCTTTTCAGGTTCTTTAACTGTTGACTGGGCTGAGGATGTGGAGTTTTCAAACTGGGGAGATCAGGACGTATTTGAAAATGAGGAATTCCATGAAAGTAAAAGATGGTGGTCATCCAATTCTTCACTTCAGCAAGGGGATTCCAACTCCAGACCACTAAGTCGAACATCATCCTACCCTCAGCAGCCACTGCAGCACCGGTCAAGTGAACCTATTGTTTTACCAAAGACATCTTCATTTACCTCATTCCCGCCACCTGTTGCTGGTGGTGGTAGATCCCCTTACCCTGCTCAAGGCCTTACACGTCATGGGAGCATTCCATCAATTGGTGCTGGGCTCCAAATGGGTTCTCCGAGCATGTCACTTTCTGCTTCTCCATACCATATGGTCGGACCATCTCATGGGCTGCCATACACGGGAGGAATGCCTTACGGTGCTCTTAACCTGCCTGTAAACAATCCAGTGCAAAATGATTGGTCGAACCATGGTAACCCTTTCACTGGGGAACATCTTAATCTACTGCCCAACTTATTGCACAAACAATTATCACTTCCTAATAGCCCAATGCCGTCACTCCTATTTTCTCAGCATCAGCAGAGATTGGCACAGGTCCAATCACCCCATCAGAATTACCTTAATATAACACCACATATGCTCTATCCCCATCACTCTGCAGAGCTTACAGGCAGATTTGATTCTATTGGCAGTTCTCATTCATCAAGAGACAAGAGATCAAGATCAGGAAGGGGAAAGCATAACATTCGCTTCTCTCAACCAGCATCTGATACTGGTAGCCAGAATGGTGACAGTGGAGGTGTAAAGTTTAGGTCCAAGTACATGTCATCTGAAGAGATTGAATCGATATTAAGAATGCAGCATTCAGCAAGTCACAGCAGTGATCCTTATGTTGTTGATTACTACCATCAAGCTTGTATGGCCAAAAGGGGCGCCACTTCTAAGCAGAAGACCAATTTCTCCCCAGCATCAATGAAAGATATACCATCCAAGTCTCGATCCAGCAGTGATCAGCACACATATCTTCAGGTTGATGCTCTTGGAAGAGTATCTTTCTCTTCCATTCGTAGGCCTAGGTCTCTTCTTGAAGTTGACCATCCTTCATCTGCTGATGGCTCTCATGATCAGAAGTCCACTCTGAGGCCCCTGGAGAAAGAACCAATGCTTGCCGCAAGAGTCACTGTTGAAGACGCCCTTTGCCTTCTTCTTGAGGTTGATGACACTGATCGTCTGTTGCAGTCTAGCCAGTCACAGGACAGCATTTTCCAACTGAAGCGAAGACGGCAAGTCCTCCTGGAAGGTCTAGCTGCATCACTGCAGCTTGTTGATCCTCTCGGACCCAGCAAATCTGGTCATTCATCTGGGTTAGCCCTGAAGGACGATGTTGTTTTTCTTCGCATTGTTTCTCTGCCTAAAGGACGTAAGTTTTTAGCACGTTACCTTCGGCGGCTTGTCCCTGGCAGCGAGTTGACCCGGATAGTATGCATGGCTATTTTTCGCCATTTGAGGTTCTTGTTTGGGGGTTTGCCGTCAGACTCTAGTGCAGCAGAAACTACAGTTGCTCTTGCAAAGACTGTTTCGTCTTGTGTGCATCACATGGAACTCGGTGCTCTTAGTGCCTGCCTTGCTGCTGTTGTCTGTTCATCTGAACAGCCACCCCTGCGCCCTCTTGGTAGCTCTGCTGGTGATGGGGCTTCTCTAGTTATTAAATCAGTACTGGATCGAGCAACTGAGTTACTGACTGATCGCCATGCTGCAGCCAGCTACACTGTGCCAAACCGTGCTCTCTGGCAGGCATCATTTGATGCTTTCTTTGGGCTTCTAACAAAATACTGCGTCAGTAAGTTTGAAAGTATTCAGCAGATGTTTGTCATGCAGGCACCAAGCTCAGGAATTGGACCTGAGGCTTCCAAAGCTACTAGTAAAGAGATGCCTGTTGAGCTACTTCGTGCAAGCCTTCCTCATACAAACGAGCAACAACGTCAGCGGCTTCTTGATTTTGCTCAGAGATCCATGCCAGTAACAGGTTTCAATCCCTCAGGTGCTAGAGGTGGACACATCACTTCAGAATCTGTTCCTGGTTGATGTAATTGAAGGAGGCACACAAGGGCAAAGAGTCAATGCTTTTAAACATTGATGGTCTTCAGTTGATAATTATTGTATCTGAAGACATGCATGCCCCATTATAAGTTGTGAGCGAGCTTGGAGAAGTTCCATTTGCTCAGGAAAGTAGCCTTCACTTCAGGTTGTGACGTAAGTTTAGGTTTCAGACTTCAGAGTAATTGGATAGACCAGTGAAATCTCCCTTATGTGGGTCATTTAATATAGCACCCACCTGATATTATAATAGACTATGCATGTACCTACCTATACTGTTGTAACTCTGTGCAGTGTTGAAACTGGTGGTCATGGGGCAATTTAGTTTTTAACTTTTGTCTGCTCCAGCAAAGAAGACCATTGTGGGCGTAGTTTTTAGCCTGAGAAGAAGACCTCCGGTGAGCGGGCGGGCACATTTGCATTCCTACCAGTCTAGCAGTGATTGTACAGGTTGGGTTATCAGGGACTTTCTGCTTGTTATTTTTCACGAGTGGAAGGCGCCCAGTTAGCTGTCAAAGTATGTGGGGGTGGTCTAGCGTCTTGTTTACTTCAGTTAGATCAAATTGTGTTCGAATAATGGAGTACTCTTGTTAGGCTTCGGTAAAGATACATTCTTCTAGTTGGTTCAGTCTTCGAAAGTTTCAGATCCAGATACCCACTGATATTGTTATAGTGGAATGCTGGGACAGGAAATGTACCCTTTTACATTTCTACAGTTGATTGGTGTTATTCGTAGGTCATTGGACTGGTTTGCACATTTACTGGGTATTTATTTATAGACTGACAATACTGTTATTGAGCTACTCCTGAGTCTTGGGCTCTTGGCCGGTAGTCTTTGTGCAAATGTTTGCTTTGTTCTTTTGGTTGAGTATTTGCTGTCAGCCTTTATCATGTTCCCCTGTATTCATAGCCTAGGCCGTAGTGTGGAGCCGTCTGCCCTGTACTGCGTGATTTCCAGCTTGATGAATATCTCCTTTCCGAAATGTTAATTGTTAGCTCCATTTAATAGCGTGATGCGAAAATATTGACATTATGGACTGCTTCGTTCGTCTGAATCAATGAGTTGCAGCCCCTCTATTGTTTGAAGCTGTATAACTGTAGGTTTTTGCATTTGATGTTGTTGCAAAAGGAAGGAAAAAAAAAAGGTATGAATTGGTTCTCGTTTCATCCTGGTGGAGAGTGTAATCCTATCACCGCTTGGGTTCCCTCCTGACAAAGATCGATATGACGCAGACGCTCAAGCCAAATGTGATCAAGCTCATGAAGCTTGTTCAAACAATCACATCTGATCTGATCCGAGCATCCTTTGTAAAGGCCACGGCTTTGCTTGCTGCATTTGCTGGTGTCAACGCATTCCAAATGGCACCAAGATTGATCAGATGGAAATTCAACCTCCACGGCCACAATTCTACAGACGCTGTTCAACCTTCAACCTGGTCGATTTCGAACTACCACCACACCCACATCGAATTTGACCCCAATTCATCGCAATTCGCAACGACAACAAAAGCTAGGAACCAGCCTTGGTATCATCGCCGGCCTCCGAAATCGTCCAGCTGGTTTGCCCACACAAGGGGTAAAACGGGAACGCTAAAACCTCACCCCCTCCGGAACACATCGCCTTCTCCACGGCTACACACCGCACCACGACGCCCGCGCCCGATTTCGCCGGCAACGATGCAGAGCTCGCTCGCGCGGCCGCTGCGGCCGCCGGTACTGGCCGGATGCGGCGGTAGGCGGGGCCACGGGGCCCCACGGGGATTGGTATCCATGACACGGTGCCGCGCTGAGGCGGCGCCGCCGGCGGTGGGGACGGCGTCTAGGGCGCCTGCGGGCCCGTACACCGGGAGGGACCCGGAGGTGAAGAAGCCCGCGTGGCTGCGGCAGCGCGCCGCGCAGGGGGACAAGTACGCGCGCCTGCGGGAGTCCATCGGGGAGCTCAAGCTCAACACCGTCTGCGTCGAGGCACAGTGCCCCAACATCGGTGAGGTACGCACATGGATGCCTCCCTCCCCGTGACGCCCATCGCGTCAGTACCAACCCGTGATCCTAGCATAAGCTGATCCGCGCCAGCGGTTTCTGTGTTGTGTTCTGACGGAACCGGTTGCTTTGGGGGACGCAGTGTTGGAACGGAGGCGGAGGGGCCGGCGGCGAAGGGGACGGCATCGCGACGGCCACCATCATGGTGCTTGGTGACACCTGCACGCGCGGCTGTCGATTTTGCGCTGTGAAGACCAGCAACAAGCCGCCACCGCCGGATCCCCTGGAGCCTCTAAACACGGCTTTGGCTGTTGCAAGCTGGGGGTATGATCGTAACCATGTCTGGTTGATCATCTGCAGATTAGAAACTGTTAGGTTCTCATAATTCTGAGCGACTAATTAATGCAATTGTGATTGATGATTTCAAAGTAGACTTAACACTTAACAGGGCATTTTTACTATAAGCTGTATGTTGATCTCTGTTCATTTTCTGTTTATGTGGTTGATTACATGACTGATACAAGGAATGCTGTTCTTTCCAGAGTAGGTTATGTTGTGCTAACCAGTGTCGACAGAGATGACTTACCTGATGGTGGAAGTAGCCATTTTGCTCAGACAGTGAGAGCTTTGAAGGTCTGCTTTATCCCATGCGTTTTTCTTCTGTGTCTTAGTTTGTTAGAATTTGAACTTGGGTAAAAGTACTTGCTGATGTTTTCTGAATTTTCACTTCAGGAGCTCAAACCTGGAATACTGGTGGAGTGCTTAACCTCGGATTTTCGAGGTGATCTGGAGGCTGTTTCATCTTTAGCAAACTCCGGCCTAGATGTTTATGCGCACAACATTGAAACTGTGAGGAGTCTACAGAGGATTGTGAGGGATCCCAGGGCAGGGTAAGGTGCTTCAGTCATTTCAGTGGCAAAGTATTGCATTTCTTTTACAATTTGTGAAATCTAAACTCTGAAGTACAGTTAACTCAATTTCCACATGTAGTGACTCCTTTTGGGAGTAAACTTCCACGTGTCATTGACCCTAGAGATTATTATCCATTGAAAGTTCTGAAAAAAATGATTTTAAGCAGTCAAGTTCCAGACTTTTGGTCATTTATTTAACATTGTGGTATTCTCAATTGCGATATGTTTGTTCCACTTGGACATGTGGGTGCATGTACTGTTACCATCATCAAATGTTTCCTTCGACGCAAGCTTCGGAAATTGAAATGAGCATCTCATCTAAGGTTCATGGTAATGTGCTTGTGTGAATCTTGGGGTTCTCTGGGTGCCTAAGATATTTGATGTACCTACATATACAACTAGACTGCTAGTTCCACTTGTTCTACTTCATCCATGGAGTAGCATAGTTAAAAAACACTCAACCAGGGGGAGAGATGTCGCCCTGTTTTTTCCCTTAAGAGGTTTGTCCCAGCCTTCGAACCCGTGACTCGGGTTTCATCGAGGCCTGGACTTAAATGGTCTAACCAGTGTAACTTGAGAGAAATTGGTGTGGATTAGCATGGTTATTTTTACATCCCTTATTCTGCAAGAATAATCTACCATGTCCTCGATGAAGCTGGCCTAGCAAAGGCAAACAAAGTTTTGTCCCTTTATGTTGCAAGATCCTGTCCTTCAGCAATTCCCCAACATAATTGTCCATTTGCAGTATGATCAACTCAGGCTGCTTATGCGTTTTTGTTTGTGGGGTCAGTCTTAATAGTTAAATCCATTTTCCTGACAACCATAAATCTAAACTGGATCCAGTTCCACCAACATTTATCAACTCAAGAATTATATTTCTAAGAGGTAGCAAGAAGCTGCTGAAGCAATAACACAGCATGCATGAATGGTGTTGTATTACACAACATATGAAAAGAAACAGGTAGAATTACAAGCTTAAAGTTAAGAACAAAGTCTTAAACATTTTAATTTGGTAAATTCCTGATTGTGTTACTTTCTAATGTTTGTTTGTAATTATTGAATGGGTTTCATTTATATGGCTACTAACATTTTTTTTAGATAAGAACTGGCTAGCTAACATGCCACTGGGGCCCAATTTAAGTTCATATAGCATGCTATGTTCATTTGAGTATATTTGATATAACTCTTGATCTCAACACTAGTGTTCTATCTGATGAACCATGATCTCTGACATTGTAAACATCCCTTCTTTCGCCTCATGTTTACAGGTATGATCAGAGCTTGGCAGTTCTCAAGCATGCAAAAGATTGCAGGGAAGGCATGATTACAAAGTCTTCTATCATGCTTGGTCTTGGAGAGACTGATGAAGAGGTGAAACAAGCAATGATGGATCTACGGGCAATTGGTGTTGACATCCTTACTTTGGGCCAGTACTTGCAGGTTAGCTCAATACCTGCAGCCCTATCGAATCTAGATATCCTGTCATCCCTTCTTCCTGTTATTAACATTGGGAACTTTTTTTTATATCAATAACAGCCAACAGAGAGACATCTAACAGTAAGAGAGTATGTGACTCCCGAAAAGTTCCGGTTTTGGAAGGAGTATGGAGAATCGGTCGGTTTTCGATATGTTGCTAGCGGACCCTTGGTAAGTGTTACATGCAGCTGATTATGTATAACTAAAGTACCACACATCATGGTACTTGTCATATAAGTAACGAGAACTCACTTTATATCATTTGATTTTTATCAGGTTCGGTCTTCCTACCGTGCAGGAGAGCTCTTTGTCCAAAATTTGGTCAGAAATAACAAGACTGGGTCTTCCTCATCTTAACCAAATATCTTCTGCTAGAGCGATCCATGGGATCGGTACACACTGTACGTTAAGAGCAGCAAAACAAGAGTAGAACAGCGTAATCATCTGGTTCTTCCTAAAGCTGAACTCAGCTCCTTTTTCCTTTTCTTTGCGGATAGTATGCACACCTTTGCCCCTCTGCTGTAGTTGCCCCTGTTAAATAGAGAAAAAACGAGGATGCCAATTCTTTTCTGTATACACGAAAAGCTGTTCAAGCAGTATATTAGCCTGTATGAAACTGTCTCCATGTTTTGGATGATTACACGTTGCTTTGTTCATCATTTCATTTGATAAAAAGAAAGAAAACGAGGAAAGCTGGAGAAAGAGGATATCACACTTTATTCTTCGTGTCCATGACCATGGTTTCACTAGAGTACTTGAATCATGACAAGTAGATGAGCTGCATCCCATGATAAACTTCGCCAAGGTGTCGGAACTCATGACTCATGAGATGCTCTGCATCTTCTTCTGCACTTGGTGCTGCCTGCTGCCGTGTGCTGCGCATCATCCATTCCAGTGTGATAAAGGCCATAATGCTGATAAGTTTCCGAGTCAAAGCAATGTGAGACTACACAACAGCACATGATCTTGATCGAGTCGATGTGCGCAGCAATTAGATCCTGTTGCAAACAAGCAAGCGTAGCGGGCACTCCTCGCCGCGCCACGCGCGACAAGCGTGCGAATCACCGGAGAAGTGGCGTTGGCGTCGTGTCGCTGCACCTGCACATGCGGCGCCGATCGGTTCGTCACCGGTATGTTGCACTTGCACTTCTCCAGATCTGTAGCACTGAAGCGTCGCTACACACAGCGCGGTACCACACCACACCACGTAGGCACGAGCACGATGCGGCGCGGCTTTGCAGCAGCTGCCATTGCTGCTGCTGCTCTGGTCTTTGGCTATTTGCACTGCGTAGTCTGGTCTTTG
>JAKNSH010052828.1:0-12383 GCA_027790015.1 Cymbopogon flexuosus
GCAAGGCAGTCTAGATAATAGGAAACTCGTATCTTTCCTGGATACGCATGTTTGTAATTATCCCATACCGCAATCCTATGATCTGTAATCCTGTCCCCCGACTATATAAGGCGGGCAGGATCCACCCCATAGGACAGATCTCAGACTAGATCGAATCCTTGCTCTTGCTGTTTCAGCGTTGCCGAGTTGTGGGTCCAGCGGGGCCCACACCTATCGAGACGCGAGATGGATAATTACAAACATGCGTATCCAGGAAAGATACGAGTTTCCTATTATCTAAGCTGCCTTGCGCGGCAAGGCGCCTCCTAGGGCCCGAGCAGGACTCCGACCAGGCTTGCTGGTGCCTTCTCGGGCTCCGAGCTTGTCGTCATGGGCCTCCAGGAACGTGACCCAAAGCTAGCCGTGAGGGTACCAGGGTTAATACACCCACACCATATATAAAACAATTATTTTGTTCAAATAACTTAGTTCACTTTGTTTTAGCCAGGATTAAAAAAAAAGGTGGCTTCAAGTTAGTTTTGTAAGAAGATATAGATTGCAAAAGAACTGAAAGGGCTGTTGTTGACTTATATGTTGGATCATGCATCGTCCAAAGGGAGAACCAGATAAGTACTCCCTCCGTCCTAATTTATAAGTCATTCTAAGGATCTTAGACAGTCAAAGCATACGTTTGACCAAATTTATACGATAAAATAATAATATTTAGGATGTTAACTAAGTACCATTGTATTTTTTATTAATTATATTTTTTTATAATATATTAATTAATTTGATGTCATAAATCTTTGTAATCTTCTATAATTTTGGTAAAACTTGAGATGCTTTCATTTTCCAAGATACTTGGAATGCCTTACAATTTTGAACAGAGGGAGTAATAAAAAAACAAACAAAGCATTTATGATTGGCCATGGTGAGTCACATATGTGCTATAATCTGGCCCTTGTTTAGTTCCTCACTTGCAAAGTTAGGGAAAAAACACTGTAGCAACGCTGTAGCATTTCGTTTGTATTTGGTAAAAATTATCCAAACATTGACTAATTAGGTTCAAAACGTTCGTCTCGCAAAGTACAACCAACTGTGTAATTAGTTTTTAATTTCATCTACATCTAGTACTCCATGCATGTTTCGACATTTTGATGTGATGGAGAATCTTATTTTTACAGAGTAAATTTGATGTCAAATTTGAAGAACTAAACAAGGCCCTGGTATGAACTATTAGACAGTGGGCACTGGATTTTTAAACAATTCTAGAGGCAAGCCCCGCCGGTTAAACGGCTACGGAATTATAAAAGCTAACTGAACATACATGCCTTCGCTACGCCTTATTTATTGTGCAAGTCCAGACGTTTTACTCCGTTGAATACAGTTGAAGACACACGTGCAGGAAGAACCATGTCACCCACTTATGTACGTTCACATATACAGGACTCACCAAAAAAAAATATAATAACTAGATCAGCAAACATATATTTTGGAGGGAAACAAGTGGCACACGTCCCTTGCTGGACTTTGTTAAAGAAAAGGAACAGTGGCCGTTCTAAACTAAACAAAAATACAAAATCTTTTTCCATGATCCACTAAATCCGCCTGAGTCGATTATTGCAAACAGGCACGATGGTCAAAGTGAAAGACTTCCTCAGGTATAAGCTTTGGCATCGTACGTAGTCCGAAATTTCGTACGCAGGCACTCCACTTGACCGTGTCCGACAGAGGCCCGGTCTCGCATTGCACAGCACGTAAACCAACAACACACGACCGCGTCTCGATCACAACTATAAACGCTAGCTCGATGATGGATTGCGCCGTGGTTGACTGACCCTCCGTGGCCACCACCGGCTAGCTAGCTTAGCAGAGCAGGTAGTAGCTCGCCGCCATGCGCGCCGCCTACCTCCTCCTCATCTCTGTCGTCGTTGCGCTGTCGCTGCTCCGCCCGGCGCGATGCCAGCAGCAGCCGCCGGCGGGCGTTATCGTCGGCCGCGCGCCGCCGCCGATCACGCAGGTGATCGAGGGCGCGCCGCCGCTGCCGGTCGTGCAGCAGCAGGACCTCGAGGAGCAGCTCCGGCCCGTCACCGACAGGCTCACCGCCGAGCTGCAGAAGAAGTACGGCTTCTGCATGGCTGACGCGTAAGTGCCTGGTTTCTTTCCTAATCCTGGTTCTATGACATACATCAATGATCAATCTTTTGAATGAGTGAGTTTTGGTCCATGGGAATTGATTTGGAGTTTGGTTGCTACGCTCCATGATGAGTCTGCAGGCAAAGCGATTTCAACCAGACGTTCGACTACACCTCCGACCCGAGCTTCGCCGCCGACTGCATGGAGCAGACCAGAGGTACAAAAGTTTGCACTATAATCGATCAGTTTGTGTAGTTACATGAGAAATCCAATTTGGAGTGTTGGCACCTTGCAATTTACAGTATATATGGCGAACATTTTTTGTACACAAGTTGGATTTGTGTTTGGAAATGGGTGTATAATAGAAGAGAACAATAGTGCAGTTACTTAATTTAAATTAACTCCATGTTTGGTTGACACAAATAATGGTCATATTTGGGGCGAGGCATGATTATCAAAATTGGAATCCCAAATGTACTGTATTTCGGTTAGCAAAGCATATAAAAACCAAAAGCGGCGCCTTTTCGAATCACTGCCAAGTGGGACCAGCGTTACAGGGACACCAAAATGACGCCTCCGCCTCCTCTCGCCGCCCCACCCGAGGGCGCCGCCGCCGCCGCCGCCGCCGCCGCTGCAGCCACACCCGTGCGGAGCCCGTGGTTGAGACTATGGGCATGACGGAGCGTTCTCGCATGCCGCGGTATGCTCGAAATTGAGGGATTTGCACTTTGCCGCGGTATCCATGTTTTGGATTGTTTAGGGATTTGCACTTTGCAGGATTTATTCATCTTCATTTGGTGGTAGAAATTGAGGGGAAAGGGATTAGGTGGTCAGCAAAAGTGTGCAATTGGTTTTGGGATTTTTTTTTTATGCTGATTGCTGATGAGCAGGAGACACCACCAGTACTCAGCTTCCATTAAAAATGCTGATAGAAGATTCTACCCTCTTTCAACTAGTACTATGTTTGCTTTCTTTTACTGCTCACTCCAATCCAAGTTATAGTTCTCTAAGTCGACTTTTTCTAACTAACTATGTTTATAGAAAAATGCACGAATATCTGTAACATCAAACTAGTTCCATTTTATTCACCAACTAGTAAATTCTCTGCATTTACTTGAAAGTTAATATATTTTTCTAAAAAGCCGGTCAAAGTTAGAGATTTGATTTAGGACAAAGCTAAAGTGAACCATAATTTCTGATGTAGGGAGTATTATGGAACATGCCTAACTATTTAATGAAGTAGTGCATATTTTCATTACAGGCTGAATTGAGCTACTGTCCTGTCTGTTAGGATTCTTAAAGCAGGTGTTCATGTATATTTCATATAAATGGTAAACGGTTGTTTGTGCAGGTCAAATGACTGCAATGCTTTGTGGGACAGCTGAAATAGAGTTATACGTCAAAAGCTTGGCTGATGCTAGCAGTCGCAGTAACCCCAGGATAAGTCGGAACTGCAACCAAAACTCATGGGCACTCGGGTGCCAGCCCGGCTGGGCTTGCACATTATCACCGGGCACTGCATCCGATGAATTGGTTCCACCAAGAGTAGACAGCTGCAGGCCATGCTGTCCGGGTTTCTTCTGCCCCCGGGGCCTGACATGCATGATGCGTAAGTTTTCATCCAAGCATACTTGATTCATTTTGCAGAAAATCAATGGTATTATATTGAGGGAGGCCATATTAGTTCGAACACTGTTCAAACTTTCTCTCTCTGAACGCAACTGTTCAAATTCTCTTGAAGAAAGTTCTAATATGCAAAAAGTAACCTTTGTTTGTTTTGATCTTTTGATGCATTAAGGCAATATATTCACAATTACAAATGAGGAAACCATTTTAGTTGACATTTTTTTCCTGAACTTGTCTATCTCACAAGATTATGCTTCTTTCTATGATTGATCACCACTCTATTTTTTTGGCATTCATGGTTTCTGCTTACCTGCTTTCACTCTCAACTTTTTTCCAGCTTGTCCTTTGGGTGCTTATTGTCCTCTGGGGACATTGAATGACACTACTGGCCTTTGTGATCCGTAAGATGATTTTTCATTTCCAACACTTTATTTGCCATTTAATATTCTTCATAATTTTTGCTCAGCACTTGACTACTTGACTTTTCTTTTCCTTCTGAAACTATACCAGGTATTTTTACCAAGTAACTCCAGGAAAGAACACTGCATGTGGTACAGCAGATTCTTGGGCTGATATTGTTACAACTAATGATGTCTTCTGCCCTCCAGGGCACTACTGTCCAACCACAACCCAGAAATACAATTGCAGCAGCGGGTACTGTCTCTTTCTTACATGGCATTATCCATAATTATGGTGATATTTTGTTCTTTTGCTAATTGTTATTTGTCACGTTGTATTGTGCAGGCACTATTGCCGCAAAGGTTCCACCGATGAAAAGAGTATGTATATCTTTTTTTTTTCAATTTTCATTTGGAAGCAACATTTTAGTACTATTATTTGCGTAGTATTTCCTTTTGTTCCAACTTATGATCCATCAAGTTTTGTTTACGATTCCAATACAAACATTTCTTCTACAGCAGAACAACTACCTGAAATCCTAACCACTGGTTTGCAGTGGCTGCTAAATACAAAAGTCGTTCCAGTTTTTAGTTTTATGGTTTAAATTTTAAACTAGTTTAGTTTTTGTTTGATTAAATGTTGCATAGTCCAGACGTCCGTCCTGTCAAAGACTCGATGTGATAGGAAATGGTGTTGCAATACTTTGTCCAAACTTTAGGGATTTACAGTTTTCATTATTTAATCTGTTGATTTTTTTTTGGATCTTTAGTAATGACACATATATTTGCAGAGTGCTTTTGGAAAAACACTTGCAAGGATAACGCGATTAAAGAAAGTTTGACTTTGTATGGCATTATATTAATTGTAAGTTGCATATCTGTACAGTTTCGGTTGTCTTCCCTTTTTTTTAAAGTTCTGTATTTTTATCTGAGACTTCAAAATTGATATATGCACCCACAACTCCATTGGAATATGCAAAACTGATGCTTTAAATTACTCTTACTGGAATATTTTCAGCCAACCTCATCTTGAGATTAAAAGTGTTGTTATTCTTTATGTAGCCATAATTGAATTTACATGTAAAATGTATAGCAATTTTATTTCCAAAACATCTTGTCTTACTGAGAAATATTTTCTTAGCAACATTCTGTTAATGGTACATCACTGACTTGTGCTTTGTGATGCACAATATATTTTTGGTTAGACTTTTAGGATTAATGCCTAAGGATCACAAATATTACAAGTATTCTTGCATTACTGAGGAACATTTTCTACTAACATTTTATTGCATATAAACTAATACTCCTTGATCCATAAAACTACAAAATTATTATCTAGTTGGAAATTAATAATGTGTCACCGATATTATTCTAATTTCACTTGAAAATAGGATTTATGACTTATTCTCATTGTAATGCTTGGATATGTAATATATCTTTGTCGCATATTTCTCTTAATTGTAACCAAAGATGTGTCATTATTTAATTATATGTTTTTTTAATAATACCCCTTTTATACTTCTGATCTTCTTTGCAGGCTATCTTGGTCTTTGTTTTGCTACTGGTGTACAACTGCTCTGGCCTATTCATTTCACTTCAAGTAAAAATGTCATCTAGATCTCGTAAAAAGGCAGCAAAAAGGGCAGATAAATCAGCCGCAGCACGTGAAAGATGGAAATTAGCAAAAGAACTTGTACTAAGGCATGAGGTAAGAAATGCCTGAGTATTTCAATACACCTGTGCAATCAGCTACACCATCTAATGGAGTTCTAAATGGTACTGAAGCTAATGCTAACGATCCAAAAATCATGAAAATCTAACTCAGGTTCCCACTGAAAGGTTCGGGCGTGCATATAATCAGACAGATATGGATAGAGCTATGAAGATAAACAATGATAGAATAACATTCTCTGGAGTGGTGTCTCTAGCTACTGAAATTAGGCCACGAAGGCCAACACTGGAAGTGGCTTTCAGAGGTTTAACACTATCTATTGGGAAAAAGAAACTTCTGCAATGTGTTACAGGAAAACTTTCACCAGGTAGGGTAACAGCTATCATGGGCCCTTCTGGAGCAGGAAAGACTACTTTTCTCAATGCTGTATTAGGTAAAACGTCTGGGTACAAGAAAGATGGGATAGTCCTTATAAATGGGAAACCTGGATCAATGCAGTCATACAAGAAGATCATTGGTTTTGTGCCTCAAGATGATATTGTCCATGGGAACCTGACTGTCGAGGAAAATCTGTGGTTTAGTTCATGTTGCAGGTATTTCATATAAAACACAAAGCTTAATTGCTTTCGAGTCTATTCCTTTTCTGTCCCATTAATCTGTTTTAGTACAAGACTTTATCAAATTACTTACTACTATTACCTTTGGCAGTGCCAAGATTACAACTACTTTTAATTATTTTTTTTCCCGGAAGGGAGTTTTAGCTTGCAATGTTCTTTTTTTTTTAACTTGCCATAAGAAACAATGAAATAGCATTTCAAGGCTTATCAACAGAGAAGACCTGATTTGCATGCTGTAATAATATTATTTTCTCATGGTTGCTCCATACAACATGTTAAACACAATATTCATTTATTTTATATATATCATGACTTTTTTTTTGAAAAAAATTTATGATCAATATTTAAATTTCATTCCTGTCTCTAGATAGTCATGGAAGAGCAGGCCTGGTGCAGTGGTGAGAGCTGTCTCACTGAGTCACCAGGTCGTGGGTTCGAAGCAGCCTCTCCGCATATTTTGTGGGGGAAAGGCTTGCCTCGGTTTATACCTTCCTCCGCCAGATATAGTTGATGTTTCCGACAGCACATTTTAACAACCACAGGTCTGACCTGAGTGAGTATGTGGCTAGGTGATGACTGATGACCTGAATAGATTCCGACAGCACATTTTAACAACCGCAGGTCTGACCTGAGTGAGTACTATGTGGCTAGGTGATGACTGATGACCTGAATAGACTTATGTGTTTGCTATGTCAGTATAAAAGAAATGCACTGTATTCGATCTCTTTTGGAGCAGAGTGTCTGTACCTGCATTGGGGTCTCTCTTGGAGCCTCTCCTTTGTACTTCTTTCTCTCTTAATGAAATGACACACAGCTCTCCTGCATCGTTCAAGGAAAACAATGCAATGTAGTTGGTCCCAGTAACCCTTTCCATATGTATTGTTTTGTTTCTTCATAAAGTAAAACGTTTGCTATAACAATCAGTTTTTTTTTTGTTTTTTTTTTTTGTTTTTTTTTTTTTTTGTGTGGAATAGGTTAAGCAAAGGCATGTCAAGATCTGATAAGGTTCGGGTTCTTGAACGGGTTATTGAATCATTAGGGCTTCAAGAAATTAGAAATTCCCTTGTTGGGACAGTGGAGAAACGGGGCATTTCTGGAGGACAAAGGAAGCGTGTTAATGTTGGGATTGAAATGGTTATGGAACCATCTCTTCTGATATTAGACGAGCCAACTACAGGTTTAGACAGTGCTTCCTCTCAGCTACTTCTAAGAGCACTTCGACATGAAGCACTTGAAGGTGTAAATGTTTGTGCTGTGATTCACCAACCAAGGTATGTCGTAAACATTTAATTATCAATTTGTCTCCTTTCAGTATGAATTGATGTGCTTCCTATCTTCAACTAAATCGATTCTGCGTGCATACAAAGCTTTCCAATAAATATCTGTAACATTCATTGGTCAATGGGCCTGAAAAATGCTTGCATTCCCTGTCTGAGATCATCTATTAGTTCGTGTTAACACCTCCTGAAAAAAAAAATCATCCACATGCATTGTAGTGCTCAGAAAATGCATGTGATCGGATACCCAAAAAGGGCTGATCAGTTGTTTTTTCACATTGAATTAAAAACTTAAATAATGTTTTCTATACTTCCTTTTGTATATTTTTTGACCTATAAGCTTGACACTTGTTAATGTTTTACACAGCTATACTTTGTTCAACATGTTTGACGACTTTGTCCTTTTGGCAAGAGGTGGCCTTATTGCTTATCATGGACCTATATATGAAGTTGAAATGTACTTCGCTGGTCTGGGGATCAAGGTGCCAGACCGTGAGAATCCTCCAGACTATTTCATTGACATTTTAGAGGGAATAGTAAAGACAAAAATGAGGGAAAATGTCACTCCTAAACACTTGCCACTCCTTTGGTTGCTACATAATGGTTATGAAGTTCCAGATGATTTGCAGAAGGACCTTGAGAATATCAATACAATTCGTGAGTTATATACTATTAGTTCCATTAGCAAACAGTGTTCAGAAGAACAGTCAGAGAATACTGTGCACCGTAATCTGAGTCAATCACATACATTACTGGAAAGGAACACACCTGGTGTGTTTGCACAATATGGATACTATTTGGGGAGGTAAATTGTTTCCTTTGACATTTCCTGCATGCTGTGAATCAATCTGTGACTATACTGTCAAAATGTTCCAGGGTAGCAAAGCAACGGTTGCGTGAAGCTACACAGCAGGCCGTTGATTACCTAATATTGTGTATTGCTGGCGTATGCATTGGGACAATTGCTAGAGTTCGAGATGATTCATTTGGTGTGGCTTCTTATGGATATACCATAATGGCAGTGTGTAAGTCAGCATCTTTTCTTGTTTCCAGATTAGTAATTTATACATAAGTAAACTCTCAAAAGGAAAAAAAAAAGGCTGCCCTGTTGTGAAAGACAGGGTTATGATAGACTATATAATGGAGATCCTATAAAATTATCAAGTAAATATAAACTAATTTCTATCACAGGTCTTAATCATTCATGATATATCAATATCATTGTAATTTTGCATCTCTAATTTGAATTTAAATTGAAAAATATGTGTCTCCTTCTGTTGCATCTTTGCTTGGCATATTTACTTGAGGTGGTTGGAGAGCGAAGATATCATGGAATGGAAGTTGATTTTTTTTCAACAGATTAATATTATACTTTTGTTCAGTATAGAGTGCCAGGGTCCAAAAGTGAATTTTTTCCCCTTAGCAAACAATACAATGCTGAAACAGGAACTATGTATTTTTTTTTTCTCGAGCACGCAGGAGAACTGCGCATCATTATATTAAGAAGAAAAATGGGACAGGAATTCATACAAGACACACCCACTCACACCAAGATATGTATATTTCACGAGTTGACAGTGGCTATGATTCTTAAATGCACACTTTTCAGGATAATATGTTTATAAAATATAATACAGCTACAACCGAAAAAAAGAAAAAAATAATATCCTTTTTTTGCCCATGGTTCTATATCTCTGTTCTTTCCTTTTCCAATATTGATAATAGGCAAATCACAGCCAAGCTCATGTTCATAAGTCATAACAGTGCACTGTTTGACAATGAGAATCCTACCATGATCCCATAAGTCTTAATTGTTAATTTGGTCACGGAACATTTTAGAAAAATTTATCCCTTTTTAAATATATTGATTATAATTACAATGAAATTTTTGTCCCCTGTAAGATACATTACAGTAACATTTTAGCTAATGTTAATGTGCTTATTGCAGCATTGTTATGCCAGCTTGCGTCATTGCGGTCATTTTCACCTGAAAAATTGCAATATTGGAGGGAGAGAAATTCCGGCATGAGCTCTTTAGCTTACTTTCTTGCAAGAGATACTATTGATCATTTCAATACTGTCGTTAAGCCAATTATCTTTCTCTCAACATTTTATTTCTTCAACAATCCACGGTCGACTCTTAGAGACAACTATTTGGTTTTGCTGGCCCTAATTTATTGTGTAACTGGCATAGGTTACACTTTTTCGATTTGGTTTGAGCTCGGATTAGCGCAGTTGGTAAGTAGGCCATTTTTTTCCCCTTTTTAATCATGATGTTAACTCTATAGAAGGTGGCTAATGAACTATACTGTTGCAGAGTTCTGCAATAGTACCTGTTGTCCTGGTCCTGGTGGGCACTAAACCAGACCTTCCGCGGGTTATAAAGGAATTGAGCTATCCAAAGTGGGCTCTAGAAGCATTCATCATTGCAGGAGCAAAAGAGTTAGTGTTCTGTTTCTTCAATCACTGAACTGTTTATGGCATTGTTAATCAAATGTGTGCATAGCAGGAAAACTATTATGATGGCCTTGTTTATTCATGCACAAGAAATAAGTCCAGAATTCTCACATTCAAAAGAAACTACTCCATCCGTTTTTACATGTCTTATTAGGTTTGTCCTAAGTCAAGCATTCCTAACTCTGACCATCAGTTTTAAAAATCCATGTAGTTTCACAACATGTGAACGTATACTATGGAAGTATTTCTTATGGTGCATCTAAAAACATGAATCTTATGTTGATAACCTATACAATTTTTAAAACTTGATTGTAAAATATAGAAATGTTTGACGTATGAAAAAACTAATACGACATGTAAAAAAAAGGAGTAGCTATGAACCACTTCGTTCAGCCAAGATCTCATGTTTTCAAACTTCAGGTGTTCCACAGCCTGAAATTATTGAACCTGTTCTCAAAATGTCTATCGGTCATTAAGTGTATGTATGTTTGTCTTTGGCGGAAAAAATTGGTTAGAGTTTCTCGAGAAAGAAAATTGTTAAATTAGTGCAATTTTTTTTTTGGAACTTCTACGATTTCCTTACTCAACCACTATTACTTGTATAAGCAATGTCAAGATTTCCCATCTTTTTCCTAACACAGTTTGCCTTCAGGTATTCAGGTGTGTGGCTGATCACTAGATGTGGAGCATTGCTCCAAGGGGGCTATGATATCAAAGAGTTTAATCTTTGCATCACTATTATTATGCTCCACGGTGTGCTTTTCCGGCTTGTTGCGTTTCTCAGTATGTTGAAGTTGAAATAGATGTAAGTGCACATATTTTTTTTTTCACTTCACATCTATGTTATTGCTCCCTCAATTCCAAATTATAAGATGTCTAGGCTTTTCTAGATACATTACTTGAGTATATATTTAGACATAGTATGTATCTAAATGCATATTAAAACTTGTGTATGTAGAAAAGCTAAAACGTCTTATAATTACACATGTTAATGATAAATTTCCATGACCGAAATATGTGTGCTGTGCAGGCCTTGCATCTTTTGGACAAGAGGGATAGTGTAGAGTTTTCGATTCACTCTTACTGTACACCTTTGATTATTTTATTTGGTATATATATATATAGAGACACACACACACACGAAAGAAGGTTATATATCTCATATAGGAAGCTACACTCAGGAGTAGAGCAAGACAGATGTATATTTTTGTATATACCATTGTTGTCCATAAGCCCGGGAATATGAACCAATATTTTCCTAGTGTATATATTCCCGTCAGAATGGAAATGAACCAATATTTTCCTAGTGTATTCAGTATATGGACAAGCAGTTCTTTTATTCATTTATTAAAATTTACCATTGCATTATAAACATTCAAAATTCTCTTGATGCACCTTCCCCCATAAGTGCTACTCCAGAGTCTTGGCTTGGCGTCTTCTCAACGCGTTGCCGTCTGCTCGCTCGGCGTCAATAAGCAGGGCGGCAGTGCAGCTAAGCGGCGCGAGCATGGTCTACCGGCGAGCTCACCGGTGCTCTTCTCTCGCGTCTTGCACTGGAGCTCCATCGGCCGGCAACAATGCCCTCGCCATCTCTTCGTGCTCCGTCCGACCTTCATTTCTGCCTGCTGCCGTCAAAAAACCGCCTGAGTCCAGCCCCGAGCCACTACCACGAGCAGCAGCGACGCCCTCTTGGACCGACCATGGCTCAGGGCAGCCGTGTTTTGGGAGGAAGGAAGCAAGCAATGGACATAGACCTGCTATGTGATTGTTTCTAGTTGCTGTGCTAGTGTGGTAGACAAACTTGAATGGACATTGATAATTTTGTTGCTTTCATTCAGTTGGGCTTGCAATTATTGATGGGACAAAGCCTGTGGCTGACCTTTTTTTTCCCCCCTATATCATTTTAACAGATGAAATACAACATGTATTTGGCACTGATAGTGGCACGTGGGACATTTCATCCCGGTAACATTTCCAAATTTCCATTTCCCCCTAAAAAGACAACTGTGTTTGACATATGGGACCAATTGTGAAGTGTACGGTCCTCATTATTCATCTTCTTACTTTTAAGCATGTCCTAACGCTGCACCCATAGACCTTACATAGGTGCCTTCACATCACAGTTCACACAAACAAGAAGTAACAGTGGGTGACTGAAATTTGCTGATCGTCGTCACTTGTTATTAGTTCGGTACTCTGCAGTTCTTGCGGACCTCCCCGT
>JAKNSH010053290.1:0-17419 GCA_027790015.1 Cymbopogon flexuosus
GCAACATTTTCCTCAATTTGATGCTCTCGCGCAGGTGAGCCAAATCAAGGTTCTCTTTACCTGGCCTCTATTTGCTTGCTTGTTTGTGGCTTTTATGGTTGGTGTCCAATCTTGGATTGAGCTTATGAGGTCAACCGAACACACTGCCACCTCAGCGCTACCGTACGAGCACCCTAGGAACCGCCGTGTAAACCCTGTGTCGCTCCTTCATCTATAAAAGGAGGCACCAGGGAGTAATCTAGGAAGAGGCCGAGTTCTACTCGAGAAAGAGTTCACCACGCTATTACGCTTGTATTCATCCCTGTACAAGCACTTCGGTGCAGGATAACAAAGATCATCCCCAGCCCCGCTAGACGTAGGGCCTTCTTTCGTCCGAACCAGGATAAATCTCGTGTTCTTCTTGCATCACCATCCGGATTAGGGAGCACGCGCGTACAAATTTACTCGTTGGTGTGGCCCCCCGTAGGGACGAGACACCGACAATATTCAATTATAGCAAGTTTCTCTAATTTTTATGTACCCCAACACTTAAAAAAAAACTAGTTATAGAGGTATAAATAGCCTCAAGGAAATCAGTTAGCTGTTTTGCTTTAGAAGATTATGCAAATACCGAACTGGGTAAATAAAAATATAACAGGTCGTCAAGTGAAGACCGTGTGCATGTCTTGATGCTTCAATATTTTGTCCGTATCTTTTTTTTTTTCTCCAGACTCTAAATAATTTGATCTTATACTAGTTGAAAATCTTTAAAACTCAATTTGAGAGTTAAGAAATAGATGATGGCAGCTGCGGCTGCAGGTTCAGGCGCCACATGCTTTGGCTTCACCTTGAGGCGGTTGGCAACCATCCGGCAGCAACACAAACAAAATGGCAGTAAATATTTCTTGCGACAAAAAATGGCAGTAAACGTGGTAACGAATTAAACATGTTTATCTGAAGATTTAGCTCACTGAATGGTTCTTTCAGAAAAAAAAAAAGATCTCACTGAATGATTATTAGTGCTGAAAAGATTAGCAGTACACTCTGCACCACCGACAGTCACCCTGAAACTCCTAATTTCGTTCCATCAGCAGGTGGTAGTTAACTAGGTAGTACTCCGTGACAAATTTATGTGTAAGGAAATACTGCAGTGTTATCAGGATAACCAATTGATTTACAGTGTTCCCAACAAACTCATAAACTGCGACCAGAATCAATCAACAAGACCTGCGGACAAAACTAGCGGCCGAATCCGGCGATGCAGCTCACACTTCTGAATCCGGAATTCTCTGAATAGCATTGCCATTGATGTGGGCAAAGGCAAGGCAATCAATTGGAAGAGCAAGGCATAGCCGCGTAGGGGAATTCGTCTGGTCGAACCCCACTGCGTTATATTTTCAATTTTGCATCCATCGTGCATCAGCGTCAGAATCCATTGGCGCATAGATACCAGAATCTGTCCGGTTCGAACCCGGGAAGGCGACCGGCGTCAGAATCCATTGGACGACGAAGGTTCGAAGCCGGCTTTACAACAATTGTGGGCCCGGCTGTCAGCGGCAGCGCTTTATAAAGAGGCAACCAAAACCCGTCCGGCTGTCAGTGTGACGCGGACAACACCAAAACCTCCGCCCGCGCCATGGCGTCGTCGCCGCCGCCGCCGAAGCTGCCGATCCCCGGCCGCCGCAACATACTCATCACCAGCGCCTTGCCCTACGTGAACAACGTCCCGCACCTCGGGAACATCATCGGATGTGAGAGTCCCTCCCTCCCTCCCACCCTTCCCCGCGCGCCGCCGCCTTCCCCACTCCCCGAATTATCCCTCCCCCTTCGCCGCCGTTCGTCTCATGGGCGTTTAATTCGGGCTGTGCTGTGCAGGCGTGCTGAGCGCCGACGTGTTCGCGCGCTACTGCAGGCTGCGCGGGTACAACGCGCTCTACATATGCGGGACGGACGAGTACGGGACGGCCACGGAGACCAAGGCCATGGAGGAGAAGTGCTCGCCCAAGGAGATTTGTGACAAGTGAGTCAGCAGGCCCTTAACCTAAAATCCCTCCCTGCCTTTCAGTGCGGCCGGGCGGTGCTTATCTTCTAGTTGGAAATTTGATCAATCGTTGGGTAATTTGGGGGAAGATGATTCGATTTGGTGATGTATGGTTGTGCTCGAGCTGTTTGATTCGGGGGGGAATTTTTACATGTCGGCGAGGCGAGATGAATTGCCTGGCGCAGCCGAACCTTCTGCGTTTTGACGTTCCTCACTGCCTTGAGTTCGACTTGCAGTGGTATTTTCTTTCCTACTCGCAGGGTACCGTTGCTGCGTTCAATACTATAGCTAAGTAATTTTTTTTCAGCGCTGATGTTTGGTAACTGAACTTGAATACGGGGGTGTAAGGGTTGAATAAATTGATTTGCTTTCTTTATTAAATTATTGATATTAACAAATTTCTGTTAGACTTTGTTATTCCTAAATCACATTGAACATGAGTGTCAAGTTTTGCAATTGTTGACTGATGACTTGATCATGATCCTGCGAGTTCTGTGCATTATAGCTTCATTTGTTGATTAGTTGATTATCATATCTTGTTTATAAGCATTTGACTTTTCCAGTTTTCCTTAAAACCACACATGAAGTATTCTGTTCATATAGTAGACATTGCTTGTTGAGATTCATATGCCAAATGGAAAAAAGAACACACTTTCTTATTTATTTCTTTGTTTCTTGTTTGAAACACTACTACAAACAAACACACCTATAAGAACCTTGGAGACACTAGGCTAAAATCTTAAGGTTTACGAAGTCACCACATGCGTCTACTAATAACTGGCTGAAACTGTGAGCTCCTGTTTGAACCTTCTTTTTTTGTTGGAACAAATGAGACTTGAACCTTGCATCACAAGAAATTAATCTAACTTGTAGTTTGGGAAAGAAACTTTCTTCATAAACCTTTCCTTGCTGATGAAAACTGCAGGTACCATACTAATAACTGGACAAAACTGTGAGCTCCTGTTTGAACCTTCTTTTTTTTTGTTGGAATAAATGAGACTTGAACCTTGCATCATGAGAAATCTAACTTAGTTGTAGTTTGGGGTAAGAAACTTTTTTCATATAAACCTTTCTTTGCTGATGAAAACTGCAGGTACCATGCTATCCACAAAGAGGTTTACAAGTGGTTTGACATAAAATTTGACAAATTTGGGCGTACGTCCTCTCCTGAACAGACAGCAATCTGCCAAGCAATTTTCCATAAATTGATGGAAAACAATTGGCTATCAGAAAACACCATGCAGCAGGTACAGATTATCTGTGGTATTGTACTTGTTTATTCAGGTACATATGTTGTATCTGTTGTGCAATAATGTTTCTGCTTTGCAGCCTTACTGTGATACATGTCAAAGGTTTTTGGCTGATAGGCTTGTAGAAGGAACATGCCCAACAGAAGGATGTACTAATAAAACTGCGCGGGGTGATCAATGTGACAGTTGCACCCATATGTTGAATCCAACTGAACTAATTGATCCAAAGTGTAAGGTAAGCATATCCAGTGCTCAAAACTTAATGTACACTGTCATTTTTGCGTCTGTATTTTATCATTGATCGAGTTGTATAAGACAGCATTAAAATGTAAATAATGAATATCCTTTTGGTATTGTGTTTTTTTGTAGGTCTGTAAGAATACTCCTCATATTCGTGAAACAGATCACTTATTCTTGGATCTGCCACTATTAGAAGACAAGTTGGTAAGCTATATTAATGATACTAAAGTAGCTGGTATGTGGAGTCAAAATGCCATTCAAGCTACGAATGCATGGTTAAAGGAAGGACTAAAGTCACGCTGTATCACACGAGATCTTAAATGGGGAGTTCCTGTTCCCGTTGAGAAGTATAAAGATAAGGTTGGGCCATATCACTTCTGAAAGAAGTCTACAGTTATGAATTAATATGATTTCTCATTTCAATTATTTTCAGGTTTTCTATGTCTGGTTCGATGCACCGATAGGCTATGTGTCCATCACAGCATCTTATACACCCGAGTGGGAGAAGTGGTGGAAGAATCCTGATAATGTCGAATTATTTCAGTTCATGGGCAAAGATAACGTGCCATTTCATACGGTATGATGTCTACAAAATGCGAACATTTCCTTGAGCCATTAGAGATTGATTTATCATCACTACATGATTCTGAACAATTGGCATTCTTGTGCTCTTGGTTGGATACAGTTTCTATAGCTCCAAGTATTTTATCTGTAGGAAGTCACTACTCCTTAGAGACAACAATACTTTCTAGGAACAGTAATGTTTCCATACTATGTTTGTGGCACTTGTAAACTCTGTTATTTCTTGCAAGCACTCCTTTTTATGAAGTCTTATTGATTTGAAGGTGCTTTCAGATCATGTTTCCTGCAACACTACTTGGAACTGGTGAAAATTGGACAATGATGAAGACTATTAGTGTCACTGAATATCTAAATTATGAAGGAGGTACATGCTATGGTTGCTGCGTTTTTCTATCTGTCCCTGCTTCTCTTTTAGTTGCTGCCTTTCAGTCCCTGTCTTTCATGCCTGATAAAATATGCTTTGTAAGTGGCTTCTCTTGAATGTGTTTGGTATATTGGTGATGCCTACAGTCTGCCCTCTCCTTTGAATTTGTTTGTGCTTTAAAATATTTTGCAGTGTGTGCATATATTTTCTACAAATAACTAAATACTCCTTGCCCCTGTAGGAAAATTCTCCAAGAGTAAGGGTATCGGAGTTTTTGGTAATGATGCCAAGGATACGAATATTCCACCTGAAGTATGGCGATACTACCTGCTTATGAGTCGACCTGAGGTTGCCAAAACTTGTCCAGTAATATTTGATTTATGACATTTTACGTAGTTTAACAAATGCATTTTGTCTGATTTACGTAGGGATCAGATACACTCTTTACATGGACTGATTTGCAAGCCAAATTGAACAGCGAGTTGTTAAACAACTTGGGAAACTTCATCAATCGTGTGCTAAGCTTTATTGCAAAACCAGCTGGTTAGCCAGTCTTACACCGAATATAATACCATCAGAGAATTCTATTGATATGTTAATCATCTATGATCAATAACCGCTTTTTGCCTTACTTTTTTGAGAGTTCATTTTTGTTGTTATTTCTGTAGGAGCTGGATATGATTCTGTTATACCTGATGCTCCTGGCGCTGAGTCACATCCATCCACTAGTGACATTGCAGAAAAAGTCAGTAAATCGGTTGAACAGTATCTTGATGCAATGGAAAAGGTAAATGATGCTCTTGTGCACTATGTGAAGCAGCAGAACCCCAGCATGGCATGTATAGCATTATGTTTCACCAAGTCGGCTTCTAGTTTGTTTGAACATTGTATTCATCTTCTTATGACAGGTTAAGCTGAAACAAGGACTGAAGAGTGCAATGGGCATCTCTACTGATGGAAATCGCTATTTGCAAGTAATTCATTTGTCCCTTTTTTCATTTACCTCATTTTCTGTAGCAACTCTTACTTTGATTTCCTTTACTAAAATTAATGTAGGACAGCGAATTTTGGAAACTTTATAAGGACAATCCAGCAAGCTGTGCGATTGTAATGAAAACTTCAGTTGGTCTTGTCTATCTCCTTGCCTGTCTGCTGGAGCCTTTCATGCCTTCCTTTTCAAAAGAAGTATGATCCTAGTTTTTATTGAGTGTTGAGTTTCTTCGAATAGCATTCTCGTGCCCTCAAATCTCACTATGTGGTATATATTATACAAGGTGCTACGTCAATTAAACCTGTCGCCAGAAGAAAATCTTTCTTTCAGTGAAGATAAGGGTGCAAGTGCGAAGGCAAAAACCCCTTGGGATCTTGTACCGGCAGGGCACAAAATAGGGAGGCCTGTACCTCTGTTTGAGGAATTGGTACGTCTTTCATTTAGAATATTTTTTTTGCTGGTCATTGCGTCTTTCATTTAGAAAAAAAAAATTTGTCTGTCAGCCATTGTGTCTTTCATTTTGATTTATTTTTTGTTTGTTTGCCATAAGTTTACACCCCATAATTTGAACTCATTGCAGAAAGATGAAAGGGCGAGTGAGTATAGGGGAAAATATGCAGGCAGTCAAGCTGAGAGGAACTCGAAAGCAGTGGCTGACGCTGAAGCCACAAAAATTGCTAACCAGCTCAAACCATTATCTGGTAATTTGTTTAGACAATTTATTCTTCAAATTTTGCTGGAATCCCAAAACACAGCAAAACTGTCTTTTCTGCTGCACCTTTTGCAACAGAGAGAAAAAAAAAATCATTTTTGGTCAACTTATGGAAACAAAGATCAAGCACTTGTTCAGTTGGCAGGTGTGCTTTCAAGCACCATGCTCCTAGTGTAATTTTGGAAAATAATGACAGAACTATATCATGCAAACCTCATGGTAGATTTCAACCTTTTCTATCCTGTTTGAAATGCTTCGATTCTTCTTTGAATTATTTCCTGCCAATCTGATAGATTATAGCAAGTAATTGTCTATGTTTTGTCATTTTTCTTATGCAGGAGTCTCAAAAAAGGAACAAAAGAAAAAGTCTGGTAACTCAAAATCAAAGGTGGCAGAGGCAGAATTATCTATTGCAAAGTTGGATATTCGAGTGGGGCTTATCAGAAAAGCAGAGAAGCACCCAGATGCTGATTCGCTGTATGTAGAGGAAATCGATGTTGGAGAGGAGGCTCCAAGAACGGTGGTTAGTGGCCTTGTCAAATACATTCCTCTTGAAGAAATGCAGGTTGGTCTTTCCAGATATTTTGCAGACATTTTTTTGCAATCCCTTGCTTGTTATCACTGACTTGGGATATCTACTATGAATGAGCAGAACCGCAAAGTTTGTGTTCTCTGCAATCTGAAACCAGTGGTGATGCGTGGTATAAAATCACATGCCATGGTTTTGGCTGCTTCTAATGATGACCATACTAGGGTAAGGCATCCAATACCCTCACACATTTGATAAAATTTACAATCTGAAATTGGAAGTGTACAATCATAAAGCAGTACAGGAGTCATTTTGATGTAAAATAATACCTAACATGCGCAATTTAGGTTGAGCTGGTTGAGCCACCAGGGGATGCTGCCGTGGGGGAAAGGGTGACCTTTGCTGGGCACTCCGGTGAGCCTGAGGCTTCTCTCAGTGGCAAGAGCAAGGTGTGGGAGAAGCTAGCCGCTGACCTGCATAGCAGTGTCGATCTTGTGGCTTGCTACAAAGACGTCCCTTTCATGACTTCGGCTGGAGTGTGCAAGGTGAAGACAATATCAAATGGGGAAATCCGCTAGACACGATGCCTAAAGGCAGCTTTACCTAACTATCGTCTGATGTTATCGAAATACTAGCTGATTGCTTTTTGCTGTAAATTTTCTCCTTCGATTTTTGCTTTTTGCTGTAAATTTTCTCCTTCGATTTGAAAATTTTGTGTATTGATAAATGGCAATAGAGAAGACGACGGTGTTTAATTAATTTTTTGGTGGCCTAAAGGGCTGAGAGCCTGAGACTGATTAGTGAACATGGCTAAAATGACTAATAGGTCCCACAGCAAATTTTGCCATGTTTTTATTAGCATCGCTGAAGTCATTTTAGTGCGACATGCTCTATAAAACATCATTGATCTGCCACTGCCAGCGAGCTAGCGGCAATCGAAACGAATGCTTGAGCAAATCCGAATCAGAGTCGAATTTGCCCAAGCATTCACCCTGTTGTCATGTTGCGAGCAGACATAGCCCCCCGCCAGGCCACCAACACTGGACCAATGTAACTGATGGAGATGGCACGTCAAAAATAGCATATCGTCGCGTGCAGGATTGCGTGCTTGCAGGTTGCTGCTGCTGCTTCTGCTAATTTTGGAACAAAAACAACTGCTTCTCTAGATCAAAACTTCATCTACAGGGAACATTCTAGATGAGATGATTCTATCACCAGTCTATTCCTCAAATTTGGTGGAGTGACTCCAATCCTCAAGCTAGTGTTAATTGTTAGCATGTGAAATGAGGTGAGGATGCATCAATCCATTCCATTCTACAAATGAAACAAAAAACTGAGGAGTGAGAAGATGGACTAAACTACTACTCAAAGCAAACACCCTATTAATATTTGGAATCCATTCCGATGACACAATCACCCGCCCTCCATTGAATTCGGTACATACCAATCACAGAGATTAACCAAGTGCTGATTTGAAAAAACATGGCAGCTTAACACTCACTCTGTGGATCTCCATCTTCCCCACGGCAATCGGTAGCAAGATTCACCTTAACCAGCCTTTTCTGCTCCTCATCATCTGAAGGTACATGAAGATGAGCCTCCAGCATAACGATCTCCCAGTCGTGATGCCGCAGAAACGAAAGCAGACCATCCTCTACACAACACAACAGATTCCATCATCATTTTGTATAAAGTATATGTGAGTACTCGGGGCACAGCAAAGGAGAAAATTGTAACCAAACCTCCATTTCGGTCTGCCTTAATCTGGAGAAATCCTGACCCATGTGGCCCAGAGATAGGGAATGTGCATGACACAGATCTCCGTTGATGGCCCACCTCAAGAGAAGCCTCATACCACGGTCCTCTGACTATAGGCGTTCCAATTGCTTCTACAACTGCAGGGTTGTCAGCAGCATGCTTGATTGCCTTACTGAAAACATTCAAACTTGTAATTTTTTTCATTAAAGGAAACAGAAAAAAAAAAGCAATGTTACATCTATGTAAATTTCAACCATTTTAAGGGACAGAAACAGAACATATGGAAATGGAATTCAAACGCATATAGAAGAACATTATTAAGGTAACATAAACTACATCGTTAATTAACAAAAAAAATGATGCCCATATAAAAAAAGATAAACGGAAAATAAACTAAGATGTCCAGAATTTATTAGAATATTGAACGAGTGCTAGATGACATTATTTATTATTTATTCTCTACGGCTAAAGCAATGGAGACCAAATAAAGCACATACATCACACATGTACAAGGACTTAACGCAACTGTTCTTGTTTTCATTAAAGAAAAAAAAAAGCACCATTGGACTTTCAAGAAAAACACCATCCAATAAACCAACAAATTACCGTGCAATCAGATAGGAGGAGTGCATAATGGTTGTCCCAGATAAAGCCAATGCAGTGAGTGTTGTGTTGTGCTGACAATGACATTTTGAACACATTAACATTGATAACCAGTAGTGAGCAGTTGATTGTTCCCAAAATGGACTCCTACAATTCAAATGATATGAAGAGAGGCAAGGTGTTCGGATCTCACCATGCTACTCTAAAAGAAAGGTAAGATGTTTGCACCTCCCCTGATACTCTAAAAAGGAAAGATGTTTGGGTTTGGGGAAATTGCCCACTGTGCCATGCCCATTCCATCATATACATCCCATTAATGTGCAAAGAAATCACATCTCTTTGCTCCTTAGTAAAGACCAAACTACTTGCTGGCATGCAATTCAATTCTCTCTAGTAACTGAGGAGCGCAATACATTAGGAACACAACAGTAGATTGGGCTGGATTAATTTTGTTGGGAGAGACGAAGCCAAAAGAAAAGAAAGAGGGAGAAAGGAAGCTGACGTTGTGCATCCGTTGAAGATGGCGAGGTCGTTGACGGCGCTGAGCACGAGCCCCCCAGCAAGGCTGATGGCCCCGATCGACAGGACCCTCCGTGGTAGCGAGCTCTTGCGGATTCCGGTGGAGTCGCTTCTGAACGAGCTGAAGCCAAAGTTTGGCATGACACAGAGAGAAGACGAGAGATCTCGGGGTCAGTTCGGGCTAGGAATTCAGAAGGCAAGATTTGTAGATGAATTCCTACCGATAGAGAAGGCCGTCAGTACAGGCTCCTGGAGTGCGCAACTGGGAGACTCCGGTGAGCTTTCTCGCCGCCGCCGCCGCCGCCCATCTCCAAGACATTTCACTTCCACCCGCCGACGGAGAAGACAGAAGAGGAGGACGGGAAAAAAATATAAGGAAGCCCAGCAAAGTTAATCGTTAATGGGCCTCAGCCTGGTGTGGTCCGGCCCAAACGTGAACCGCATCCGAGGCACTTGGGTTGGGCCATGGGCACTGGGCACCGGCGGGTGTAGCTTATAGTTTTTCTTTTAACTTCGAAAACACACGCAAGCGTGATCTCGCCTGAACCCTGAATTAACAGTGTACTGTCTTGTCTTCTTCCTTACTGCGGCAAGTTAAACTGAATCACCACTGCGGGTCTATGTCTATCTATCTTGAATCTTTAAAAACCGGAACGCGACAAAGCAAAAAGGGCATGTTAATCAGGAGCCTACTCGTGCCAACAGCTCAGCTGTGTCTGTGTGCTGCTGACTGACAGAGCACCAACACCCCCTGCACAGTGTAGCATCGGCGGCGGCAGCAACAGGAGGAGGAGCACATGGCAGCCCAGGCGCGCAGACGGACGGCGCGACGAAACGAAACAGCAGTGAGGACTGAGGATATCGTGATCCGCGAGGCATCAGGCATGTGCTGCGTCATCGTGTAGGATCAAACCCATCGGGAACGCACGAGGCTCTACCTACTACCAAACCCCGGCGTCGCGCGCCGGGGATTGGGGCCGCCGGCCGCCCGCGGCACCTCACCGCTCACGCTGCCGCAGCAGCCTCAAGCCGCTGATTGGGAGATGCGTGCGGTGCGAGGGTGTGGAGCGGGGGGACACCAGACGCCCAGATCAGACACGGAACATGGACATGGCGAGCGGAGCAGGGGTTGGTTGGGTCGTGTCGACCGCGCTCAGAGATCAACATGAGGAAAACGTCCAGCAGATGCCATGCCCACACTGCTGCCTGCTGCTGCGATCCAATCCAGGCTCTACTCTACCCCACCCGATGCCCGTGCCGTGTCCGGTGCCCTGCTCCACCAGAGACCAGACCATCACCACCCTAATTTCTCCCAGCTCCGTTATGGCAGCAAGCAAGCCGTGTCGTGTTGCGCGAAGGAGCTATCGAACGGCTAAAGCATCAGCTACTCCCCCTGGGCCCTGTCCCGAGCCCGACCCTGCGAATAAGCTTAGCGTGAGCGGTGCCGGAGCGTACCGTGCGCCGCGGCGCCGGGTTGGTTGTTTGGTACAGCAGCAAGCAAGGTTTTGTCCGCTGAAGATCCCGCATGGCGTCGGCAGACGGCAGTGCCTCCCGCCGGCCGTCGAACACTTGCGCCCGAACCGAACACGCTCCCGCCGCATGGTCCGTCCGTCATCAGGTTGCCGATCCCCAAAGCCACCCGCGCGGCGCTCCAATCCAAACGACAGCTATCTCGAGCGCGGCAAGACGTGCTGTGCTGTGCTGGCTCGACCAGGACGCCACGAAACGAAAGCGAAGGCCCTCGGCAGCGGTTGGTGCCGAAACCGCCAACACGGTGGTCGATGGCACACCGAGACGAGACCCCCTTCAAGCGACCTCTGCTTGTTTTCATCTGCCCAGCGTCCTGACACCTAGTAGTGACCAGCTGACCTGTCTGCCTGTCTGTGCCCGACGCAATTAACACCCACTCATCGACCGCCTCCTGATCGCCGCCGACGCCGACGACCCCATTCAGCTCCCTTCTCATTTCGCCGTGGACGCCGCCGCCAGCGCTTGGCCCCCCTGATAAGTTGTTGATACCACTACGTCGCCGCTGGGTTGGCCGCCTTCTCTACTCCACACGCCTTCTCCCCTTCGTTCGTCCCATCAGTTTCTCTCGCGGTCACCTTCAGAAATGAAAACCTCTCTGCTTTCCGTGACAGGGTCGATCGCAACCCCGATAGATGCTCGGACGGCGAGGCCCCCCATCCAAATATTCTCATCCCCAGGCGGCACAGATTTTTGTAACCGACGCGACGAGCACCGCGACGAGATTATCGGCTCAATTAGATGGGTAAAACACGGACCTCATCACGCCACATGTTCGCGGCTCTTTATTACTAAAATACAAGCTTTTTTCTAGAAGACGACGTCGCCGTCCAGGAGGCGAGATGGAATCTTGGCTGTTTAGGGGGGGGGGGGGGGTGTTGTGGCGGCGGCGCTGTATACAGAGACAAAAGGTTCTCCCATGTCCAATCACGGCCAAGACAGGATTATTGCTTTGTAATGCAGGAACACTAGTAGTACATGGCATCGGTTTAATCAGGGCTCTAGTATATAGTATAATCATGTCAGGCTCATGAAGACCATCAGCAGAGCTACCGGTAACAAAACCTGATGGGAGGATGAGCCTAGGGACTTGCAAAGTACGGTATATAGTACCATGTATGTATCTACCGGTAACAAGATTTTGTTACCGGTATATAGTATAATCATGTCAGGCTCAGGAAGACCATCAGCTGGCTCAGGGCTCTAGTATATAGTATAATCATGCACATCACCCTTGGGAACAGTTAAAAGTCACCGGTGAGAGCGATAGCACAGAGGGAGTGGCGGTGGCGGCCAAAGACATTTCTCTTTTGAGAGGATTGGATCAAGCAGAGAGAGAGAGAAAAAAAAGCTTCTTTTTACCAGCGCACATTTTTTGTATTCAGTGTTCATATAGACACTGTTGAGCAACAACTTTCAATTCCTGCTGTTCTATCTCCACGAGACCACAAGCTAGCTTTTCCAGATATATTCGACGAAAAGACCTTTCACCATAACTTGGAAAGCGATCCTGTGGGCACAGAGAGTGCAAACAACAAGCCAATCACATATCCGTTTATCTCACACTAAATTGAAATTCCCCGTGCCAAGATCCAAAACCTACATAAATCCGTGAACTTTGCCATACAGCACTGTTTGATCTGATCGTCAAATTTGCTAGAGGATAACCATTTCTCCATCGATTGCCCTGTCAACACCCACCTATAGAATGATGGGACAAAGGTGATCGGCCGTTTCCTGGACGGTCAACAGTTGAGCGAGGGCGAAAAGGAGGAGAAGACCGATTCCGGCGGCGAATCCGCCGGCCCTCCCCTCTCCGGCGTCCGTTTCGGCGTCAGCGAGAGAGGATGGCCGGGGATTCGTTGCGCGGATGTGTATAGGCTAGGTAGCTCGCGTCCTAGGTCTAGGTTTCTCTCGCCGTCGACCATCGATGGTGGAGGTAGGGTTTGCTCGTCGTCGTTAGGCGGCGGAGCTTGTGTCTGTCCGCGCGTCGTCGGTGTGGCGGAGGACCTGACGGCGCTGGGGAATAAGGTTTCGCGGCCTTTCCTTCGTCCCGACGGCGTTTCTTCTCCGGCGCTGGCGGCAAGGTCGGCGACTTTGGTCAAGGAGTCCGGTCCGAGGCTGGTGAGTTTTCACCTTCTTCTGTTGGTGTTCTTGCTGGCCTCCCTATTTTGCTTGGATGCGGAGCTCTCTGCTCGGTGTGTGGTTGTTGGCCGGCCGGATCTGGCTCTTTTCTTGCTCGGCGACGTGTGTTGCCGACCCAGAGCCCAGATCCGGGGGTCGGAGGCGTTGGGACGCGGTCCCGGCCGATGGAGAATCGCCGATGGCTTCATCTCGTTCTTCGTAACAGGTGTCTACTCCGGCTCCATTCAAAGCCTTGGTGCGACGGGATGTCTCCGGCTCATGGTGCTCTTCGACGGCTTTTCCGGCGGCGGTGGTCGGCGGCGAGGCAGTCAGGAGCAGGAGGTTCACGAAGATTCCAGGGGCGTCAATGTAATATTTTGTTTCTTTAGGGTTCTTCGTGAGGTTTGGGTGGCACAGTGTACTCTGTATCCTGTATCGTGTCTGTATTTGTACGCTGTACGTTCTCCTTAACATGAAATACAGATACGTTTGATAAAAAAAAAACACCCACCTATAGAATATCTAGCAAATGGTTACTAGCAATACGCAAGCTAGTGCGCTACGGAACAAGAATGGCAAACAGAATTGCCATGGCCAACCGTTTGCTTCACTGAAAGCTATCCATTTTCTGTGTAATGAATGTGAAAAGTTGGCACCACTCTCGTTCAGTTTTCCTGTTTGTGCATGTCTGAAAAAGATGAAAGGGAGAAAAAGTTGCATCTGTCTCATGTTAGTGTTGCGCAAGTGGAAGACTTGGTTAACATGTTCTAAGCTTTCCAGGCGCACTGATCTATACTTAATTTGGTGTTAACCAAAGTACTCTGTTTGTTTTGAAGCAACACTACTGCATACCATGTTTGATCCACAGACGACTAGCCAATCATTTAGGAACTTGTTGCGTTTTGTTTTAAACAAAAGATTCAGTCACATGATTTATACTGCTACTAGATGCTATCTGTTGACTCGCAATTGGAAGCTGAATGTTATATAGTAGGCCGCATCTACTGCGACTGGCCAACTGCTGGTATGGTTTCTACAGACCTCAAACTACAGAACACTTTGGGACACTGTTCCATTCATGAATTCACTAGCAGTTTCAGGTTCACTCTGAAGAACTCAAAGTTCAATCATGTGAAAATGCATACAGTAAATTTTAAAACTCCAATTGGTAACATCTGATTTGACTGACATAGCCACTGTGCCATAAAAAGAGTACTTGCCTCTATGCACTTATTTCTCCCAACTCTATTGATCTTCTGAAACCCACGAGTGATTGGGATTAACAATATTAATTACCCAATTTTCCCCTACCATGCATGCATACACTTTCTCCATATAACCATAATAGCTAGGAATATAATTCACCATTACAGGCTTGCACTTACAGTAACATTGCGCAAAGAAAATTACGGCACGATTTTTTGCTTGGAACAAGATTTGGTTTGGCGGTCGATCCCGGCGGGAGATCGTCGTCTGCTAGTTCCACATCCACGACCAGCTGATCTGGCCGGCCTCCTCGTCGTCGTCCGCGTGGTGGTGGGTGTGTCCGGCGAAGAACGCGGCAGCGGCGGCGGCGGCTTCTTCCTCAGCGTAGTAGCTGCATCCCTCGTCGCTGCCGGCGCCGTCGTCATCCGACTGGATCCCTCCTCCCGCGCCGTGGTTTACTGGACCCATCCCGCAGTCGTGGTAGTGGTGGTCCTCGCCGCCGGGGAAGTAGGACTCCACGCTGCTGTCAACGGCCGCGGCGAACCGGCCGTCGGCGCCGTACAACAGCGCGTCCGTGTCCACCACCGCGCTCCCGCCGCTGCCCGTGCTCAGCCTGTCCTCGGACTTCACCTGCTGCACCTCGAACGCCGCCTCCTCTGCATCCGCCGCCGGCTCTGTTGGCTCCACGACGTCGTCGGCCAAGGGGGCCTTTACGTCCACCGCCGGCAACGCCGCGGCGTCGGTGGCAGCGCTGGCTCCGCCCTCCGTCACCTCCTTCTCTTGCAGCTTCTCGGTCAACGACACCACCTGAACGAAACCACAGCACGTACAGATCGCCGAGACTCGTCCATCAGCAACGTACTTGGAGCGAGCGAGGCCATGCCATGGATGGAAGAAAGCTCAGAGGATTCTTTTTACCTGTGAGCGGAGGCGGTGGTTGTCCTGGAGGAGGACGTCGTGGTCGGCGCGGAGAGCGTCGAAGGAGGCCTTGAGGCGGTCGAAGTCGCGCTCGAGCTGCTTCGTCTTCCACCGGGCGCGGCGGTTCTGGAACCAGACGGCCACCTGGCGAGGTTGCAGGCCCAGCTTGCGAGCCAGCTCCGTCTTGCGCTCCGGCTCCAGCTTGTTCTCCTCCTCGAAGCTCCTCTCCAGCAGATGCACCTGCACGTGCGCGCGCGCCATGCCCATGCACGCGTCAGGTCAGGCGGTCAGGCCACACGCGCGCCATGCATCTACACGTGTTGCCTAGCTAGCTAGATGTGGCAAGATCGAGCACAGTTGACTACCTGCTCCGGTGTGAGGCGGCGCTTCTTCTCCGGCAGCTGCTCGTCGTAGTACTCCTCCTCGAGGAGCTCGTCGGGCGAGGTGAAGAAGGGCCGTTTTACGCCGCGCCCTTCTTCAAGGCCAAGCATCGGTCTCCCGCCTTCATCACTCCCACATGGCAACCCCAATCAGTACACAAGAATAATAATTCCAAGCCAAGATCGAAATCATATCGAAGATGCAAACAAAGAGATTAATTTGGATGGGACTAATACCTCGATGGAACAAGCCGCCGCCGCAGGCTGCGCCGCAGTCCAGGAAGAGCATCTGCCCGGCGCCGGAGCCGGGCGCGTTGAAGATGAGCCGTCCGGACTCCATGGATCAATGCAAGATCGATCGAGGCAAAAGCTTGGAGATTCCTTTGCCTGAATTATTACTTAATCGGGATCGGATGAAGACTAACAATATCTATGTATGGTGGCGTCGACGTATGTACAGAAGCTAGCGAGCTAGCTAGCTGCCGACGACGACGGTGATGGGTGGGATCTATAAGAAGCAGGAGGAGGAGGCGAGCATGGCGGCGATCTTGTGGCGGAAGAAGCTGGTGCTCCACAGAAGCCTCGCCGGAGTCTCCATCGGAATCAACCAAAATCCCATCATGCACGCCCCAGCCCACCGAGCGTCCGCGGGATCTCCTCAGCCGCGCGGAGGAGATCGCGACGGCCGAGCACCTCGCCGGAAACAGCTAGTCGATCGGTCGGAGAAGCTCTGCCGAGCCCCGGAGTGGGAGAATTCGGCTACGCTACGCTACGGCGGCCGGATCGGAGGAGGTTGGTGGTGGACGACGGAGTTGCAAAAAGGAAAAACCTTTTTGTTCTATTTCTAATTTTTTATATCTCGATGGAAAATGCTTTAATATTCGATAATATTTTTTGCTTTGGAGGGCTCTGGAACTAAAGTTTGAAGAAATGGAGAGGGGGCTTCTTATAGGCGCCGGGGCAAGGTGGGTTGACAATTTTGCCCCTTGGTGGCAGCGGTGGGTGGCCGGCGCCGGAGACGAACGGTGTTAGCGGTAGGCCCGGCAGAGGAGAGGATCTCTCATCTCATCTCATCTTTTGCACTGAAAGGTGATAAACGTTTGGCTCACATGGGGAGGGAGAGAGGCATGGTCAGAGCTCACTCAGGATCTTCTGTCAAGGCATGCTGATGTCAACTTGAATTGGATTGGAAAATTACTCTATATCTATGCTTTCAAATTCAAACAAAAAAAATCCCACAATGGTTTTAGTCGAAATCATACAAGAACCCTGCACTGTTGCAAGGTTTGTTTTTGCAGTTTTAAGAACTATTACAGGCGCTATTGTAATGTCATGTTCAACTCTGCACTATTTTTTTTCTATCTCTCCCTCTCCACTCGTCTAAGTTTCCCGATGCATCAGCATGTTTGGAATTGCTCAAAATTGTATCTACGACGAACCCATTGTGAGAACCAGAAAAATCCTGCCAGATATGTTTATATGAGAATGGATGATTCTTTTCACCGTCAGAGACACAAACAACCATGAGATTAAACTAGACCTTATGCGACCACAACTTAATCTCTCTCACAGTCCATTGTATCACACAGTAGCAAAAATGTTCACTCACCCCCCCCCCCCCCCCCCCCCCACACAACCACACCCGGGGATAGAAGAAACATAGACACAAAGGCGATAAAAGAGCGTGGGAGTGTAG
>JAKNSH010053346.1:0-12270 GCA_027790015.1 Cymbopogon flexuosus
CTCGTCGTGCCAGTCATGATCATTTGTAATAAAAAAAGGGAGCGTGAGAACCGCGCGCATCATCCATCTGCAGGATTGAGTTTTGCTTCCTTGTCTAATCGTGTAAGCACGTGAGCCAAGTTCACTGCTAGGGTAGGCTCATCCGTTCATGCTGGTGATCGAGGTCAACTATAATCGGGAGGATTAGAGTACGTATATGTACTACGAGTTGTATATGTACTCGTGATTCGTGCAATCGTGTTCGTGAAGGGGAGGATGCAGCGCCTCCGTCCATTCCACGCGCCTGACATGACAAAACGACAAGCAATAATCCCACACGCCGCATGGCTGGCAGTCGCGTCGTGCTCCTCTTGCCCGCGCCGACGCCACTCCACCCACCAGAGGCAGACCAGGGGCATCATCAGGGCACTAGACACCATCACCATCGCTGTTGCTCTCCGCCTCCCTCTTCCCTTCCCAATTCACACACACTCCACTCCAGTCGGGCACTCGGGCGGGTCAATTCGACTCGGAACCACGCCGCAAATCCCCCACCTCCAGTGCCCAAGCCGATCGGCGAGGCGCTGCGGCGGCGCGCGGGCGAATGGCGGCGGAGGCGGAGTCGCCCGTGGTGATCCACGCGTGGTCGGCGCCGCGCTCCCTCAGCACCAGCCTCATGTACTCCTTCGCGCAGGTCCGTCCGTCCGGTTCGCCACCCTCCTCCTCTTCCCCTGCTCTGTCAGTTCGCGCGGGCCTCAACTCATCATCCTGAGGCAGTGACGCGAGGCGGGAGAAGGGACTGAGATCACAGACGGATGGGAACCCCGTCCCAGCGCACGCGCGTTCGCGCGCCCAGGTGGTGGTAGGCGGTAGCCGTACGAGGCCTATGCGATGCGCGTGCTCATCGCGTCCGAGGAAACTGATGCGTTATTATTCAAGTAAAATCGAGTGTCGCTCTGACTGCTGCTGCTGCTGCTGCTGCTTAGCCTCGCGCCGGTTTTTATTCGTGTACGCTAGCTTAAACTTGGCAACTGATTCTCGATTGCTGTTTTTTGTATGTGTATGCCGCCAGAGGGATGACATGGAGGTGCTTGACGAGCCTCTCTACGCGAATTTCCTGCGCGCCACCGGCGTTGACAGGCCCTACAGGCAGGAGCTCCTGTCTAAAATGGTGAGATTCGGCACCATGCTTAACTTACAGTTCGAGTTACCTGGTAGGCTGGAACTACGGCTTGTTTCAAGTAGTTAGGTGGTTGCCTTCAGGCTGCAATGTCACTTTCATATCCTTTTCTGGCCTCAGACTGATGTCTGCCTCTAGGACCATTTTAGGTGGAAATTTCCCATTGTTTCAAATAATCCTGATATTTTCTATATGGAAAATACTATCAGTGTACCATAATCATGTACGCCTGTTTTTGGCAAGAGCAGAGCATTTCTTTTTTTCTTCCAGAAAATGCTGTTCAGGAATTGTGTTCCTTGTGTCTAATTGAGTCACTTGGGCCATTTCTGGTGCAGGACCCTGATGGAAATAAGGTTGTCAAAGAGGTGATTTTTGGCCCAGGGGACAAAAAGTATCGTTACTGCAAGGTATTATTTTGAAAACTTACTGCGCAACTTTCTGAAATGATAAGTTTTATTTATATATATGATAAACCCCTTTCTCTTCTTTGAATAGCACATGTCAAAGCAACGTCTCCCAAACCTGTCAAGCGACCTCATGAAGAAGGGAAAGCATTTCATATTGATACGTAACCCTCTAAATATACTGGTATCTGGCACCTCCTCACACATGCAGTTTACCTTTTTTTTGGTTCTGTTTCACAAGTTTTATCTTATGACATACCACTTCTGCATTTGCCTTTTTTTTCAAAAAGAAAAATACCTGATGCTTTGCAGGATTTTTTTTCTTTAGCAGATTATGCACTGTTGTGTACGTGTTACCTAATGTGTACCACTAATAATATCCAATTCCATTATCCCAGCCATCTTTTGATAAAGTTGTTCCACCATCCTTCATGGAGCTTGGCATAGGCGAACTTGTCTCAATATACAGTGAATTATGTGGACTCGGGAGCCCACCCCCTGTGATAGATGCAGATGATCTGCAACAGGATCCTGAGGTAAATCTATGACTGATTACTGCAGTGGTTTTATTAGATTGACCACTGTCCTTATGAGAGTAATAGATGTCATCTTCCACGATGATATAGTAAGCTGCTTTATAGGGCATGCCACTTTAGTCCAAGCTTATATGCTACACCAACTACTTTTCCCCCTTCTTTTTGCATGAGTATACCAACTTCTCTAGTTCTACATTACTTCACAATTCACATCAGTTTCGATGGCCATAAATCATGAACCGTGCAATGGTTATGGTTTTATAATATCTAGATATGTGATGCAGATGTTTGCTGGTTTCAATCCTTGTGTTAGGTTTCCCATAATTTTGACATTTGCAGCCCAGTGTATTCAGTTGGTTTGCACCTCACATGCAGGCTGTCCTGAGTGGTCTCTGTGAGGATTTGGGCATTCCTTTCCAGCCACAAATGTTGAAGTATGTATGTTGTAGACAATATTGACACTAGTATTACACTTTTGTTGTGATATACATATGTAGCCTCATCATGTTCAATTGGAATTGTTTCCTCTTTTTAGATGGGAAGCTGGCCCCAAGGAATTTGATGGTATATGGGCCCCCTGGTGGTATGGGAGTGTGCACAAGTCTTCGGGTTTCTCTAAGCCTCGCCAATATCCTCTGGTAAGCTTACAAAAAAAGTCTCTTGAAGTCTTGATCCCTATTCTCCAGTATTTATGAGTATCTTTATGCTGGACAAAATCTGGATAGCAAGTCAGTTCTACCTTGATTGGAAAAGCACATGCTGGGAAAGGTAGACGGTAAGAAGCACGCCAGTCAGTTAAAACAAACTACCTAGACAAACTGAAATATTTTACTTGGAAAAATATGACATAAATATATACATAATTTAATAGTTTTTTGTGTTCAAGGAATCATGAGTGTTTAACTGGATGTTTAGTATGAAAACTAGTAGGGCTGTTTCATGAAATCTTTCCTGAGACGTTGCATAGTATGTTTTCCTTTACTGTATTATTCCACTGCAACGACAAAATTTTGTGGTCATAGGTAGTGACCTATAAGAATGTCATCTGTGGTAGCAGATGTTTGATTCACGTCCTTACTGAAATTCTTGGTCTCTCATTCTCTGTTTATTTTCTCCTCAAGACAAAATTTCACCCATCTTGAACTGACATGTCACATGGCCATATGTTCCACAGAAAACCTTAGCCATCACAATGCTACTGTTTTTTAGATTTGCTGCTGGTAATTCTGAAATACACTTAAATAATGTTGATTGACTAGCTACCAATTTTTCGATATTTTCCTTGAAAATACATTGCCAATACCTAAGTCATGACCGTTATTTTGTGGACATTTATGCATCCTATTTAACCACCTGATGCTTCAGAGCAATGATTAAGCTGTGATGGACTGTAAACAAACTGAAGCACCAATATAGAAAATTAATTGCTAGTAAATAAGTGCTTTGCAAACTACTAATGTTTTTAGCATACTTCCATTTTAGTTAATCAAATTGCAATCCACTTAATCTTGTTTTGTACCATCTGTCAGAGTTCTTATTTACCATGGAGTTTCTTGTTTGATTGCAGACTTTCCCATTTGCATTTTATGACCTGCTTGAGCAAAGCTTGCCTTTCTACAACATATTGAAGCGCCAAATAAGGAAGACAAGAGGACCCCGGCAACCACCATTACCTGACCCTCCTCTGCCTGTCCCTGCAAATAAAAACATTCTTGTTTGGGTTGGAGATGAACTTTTGCCCCGTGACAGCGCAAAGGTACATGCCACTGGGACCTTCTGGCATGCCATCATTATCAGAACATGTAGTAAACTCTCTACATTCTATCTCTAATAATCTTTCTTGTAAAGGTTTCAGTGTTTGATTCAGTTGTACAAGGAGGAGATGCTGTTTGGGAAGGTTTACGTATATATGATGGAAAAGTATTCAAACTAGATGAACATTTGGACAGGTGCAGTAGCTAGTTCAGTCTTCTGTCTGCATCCCATTTTAGGTTTATGGTTTATCTAACAGCTATGTTCTCTTTTTTTTTTTACTTATCTAGATTGTTTGATTCTGCAAAGGCTATGGCCTTCAGAAATGTGCCTACTCGTGATTGGGTAAGCTAACGTTATAGCATACGAGCTTCATGATTTCGCTGTATAGATTGTATTGCAATGTAGGTGCTCGTGGTTCTCTAAAATCTGAATTCTCATTTAGAGGGGATCACTGGAAACCAATTTCAACTTTTTTATTAACTGAGCCGTCATTTCACACATGCTTTGGTGCAGATTAAGGATGCCATCTTTAAGACTCTGATTGCAAATGGAATGTTTGATAATGCTCATATAAGGCTCACGCTCACCCGTGGGAAAAAGGTAAAATATAGATCAAGATTCATTACAATGCCACTTTTATAGTATGTTATCTATCACCTTCATGCTACCTGCTCGCTTATTCAATTCATTGGCTGTAATTTATCAAGTGAAGGTGACATCTGGAATGAGTCCTGGTTTCAATCTTTATGGGTGCGCCTTGATTGGTATTCATCTTTCCACCCACCTTTTTCTTTTTTTGCATCCACTTGCATCTTCTTATCTTTGGCGTCATGAGTCCACCTTTGAAAGCACACAAAGCATTTTCTTTCCACCATGAATTTTATTTGAGCACAAAGACACAATAGGCCATAGAATGGAAGAGTTTAAGCACTGGTGGTGTTCCATATGTGTTCTAAAGTCAACGCATAACATCACATGTTCATTGACCAACCTGTAATGCACAAAGCTGGTAACACTTGACTATGGTATAGCTATAGCTATTGCTATACTGGCAATACAATCTTGAGGAAAGGAAACTATTTCATGTCACTGTTACATCCAATTTAATTTGTCAAGAGGTGCAATGAATGCTGTTCTGTTTTGTTTCTGATAGTCTTTTTTTTTTTGTTCAGTGCTTGCAGAGTGGAAACCACCAGTTTATGATAACTCTCATGGAATAAAATTGGTTACCGCCACCACACGTCGAAATTCTCCAAATGTAAGATATACTTACTGAATTCTTCATTATTTTTTTTATTTAACTTCAGCTAGCTTTAGGGTCATTTTAGATGAGTAGTTTTTATTAATAGGTGAATTTCTTTCTCACATAACTAGCGTTTACTTGGAGGATGAAATGTGGTGGAAACCACCTAGGTGGAAACATGGAAAGCAATTCTGTATTTTGGTTGTTCAAAACATAAAGAAACTTGGCACATCCATAGTGCATAAAAATATGTACTCACATGCAAAAGTTGGAATTCAAACTTGCATTTGAAAAATTCATACGAAAATGACGAGGCAATCAGAATATGTCACCAGTAGCCATCAGTGCTGAAAAAAGCAGCATTTCATCCTACCTGGTGATTTCAATATGTTTGTTTATTTATAATTGCCACTGAAAACATTGGTTTTATAGTTTAACAGAAAAATCATTGTTAACTAAATGGACAACTGAAGTTCGAATAATCAACAACAACAACTTAGCCTTTTGTCCAAAGCAAGTTGGGGTAGGCTAGATATGAAACCCAAAGATATAAGAAACAGAGAGACACATAGAAGGTCATGGCTCAGGCACGTTGATGGCTAGTCTCCAAGCGCCCCTATCCAAAGCTAAGTCCTTGGAGATCCTTGGAGATATTCCACTCCCTAAGGTTTCTTTTAACTGACTCATCCCAAGTCAGTTTAGGTCGACCTCTACCGTTCTTCACATTATCGTCCCGCTTTAGAACCGGTGCCTCAGGAGGCCTTCGTTGGACATAATTTCAGATCATCTTGAAGAGGCTGATATATCTCAGATAATCATCTTAAAAGAACCATACCAACTTCTCTGCGTCATTCACTGGGTTGCTTGAATATGGAGGAACTAGCACAATCTCGAACATATTTATTAATTATTATATGTATGCAATAATTTGGTTGTCTGGTTTCTTTTTAGCCACTAGCTTGCCTCTAGGCTGATAGTTACCATTAGACCCCAAGAGTTCTCATTTACTCAAAGAAACTTTCCAGAGCAGTCATAGTATTGTGCACTGCAATTGCTGGGCTCAGGGTTGCCATGTTAAAATGTAAATATACTTCTCACTGATAGATATTTGGCATTGATCGATCATAGTTGTAGACAAAAGTGAACTGGATCTGTGAAACTTGTTTCCTTTTCAAGGCTACAGAATTTTATATTCATCCACTAACTCGTCAATAGCTGGTGTAAACCAAATATATTTGTCTGTTACCTCCATGACTTACAGTTTCAGTTGCTGTCAATGTTTTACAATTTCACTATTTTCAATGTTTCATATACCTTTAGCACAGCATCGGTTCAAATACTCTGAAATACAATGTTCTACTACTTTCTGTTCTTTTTTTTTTTTTTGTCAATTAAACTTGACCATGGTTATTCTCCTTGTTTCAGAGTGTAGACTCCAAGATACATCACAACAATCTTATCAACAATATTCTGGCAAAGGTTCAGTTTCCTTTTGATTTGAAGCTCTTAATTAGCTCTTAGTATATGCCACAACTGTAATGGAGTTTTTGTTGTTTGATATCTTTTTGATATATTTGCACTCAATTTTCCATCCTCTTATGCAGATAGAAGGTAATCTTGCCCAGGCTGAGGATGCCATTATGCTAGACAAGGATGGCTTTGTATCAGAAACAAATGCAACAAACATTGTAAGCATACATACCTTTGGCAAATCGACTAATAGACACTTGGCACATGACTGCTCTAAAACCGCCATTGTGCTAATTGCAGTTTATGGTTAAAAAGGGAATTGTATTGACACCTCATGCTGACTATTGCCTTCCAGGCATTACGCGAGCAACTGTGAGTATAATCAGATACCAGTTGGAACAACTGGGGCCAATCTATACAAGTGCCTCATTTCCATTCTGAACAAGTATTTTTTAGATATATTATTATGTTCTATTTGTGCACCAATACTCTTTCTGAGGGACAAGTTGTTTCACAATATTTGAAATGTGTTGCACATTTATATACTATTAAGATATTTAGTGGGAAAATATAGGTTAAGTAATGGTTCTATCTGTTTTCATTTTAATAGAGGGGGTATATATTAGGAAGTAAGTTTTGGTGCCTTTTATTCATTATTATTTTTCTGCATATGTTCAAATTATTGGATTATGTCATATTTGAACTATCTTCATCAGGAGGTGTAAAATATTTGAACTACAGTAGAAGAAATTCTCCATAATTCTAGTAGCCTTGCTATCTTTTTTGTCAGTGTCCTGCCTAATTGAATAAGTTTGCCCGCTCAATACTTCTAGAACTCTTTTTTTCTTTGACAACATTACTTCTAGAACTCTGTTATATCACTGTATGCTTCTGTTTCTGGATTCTGGTTGTGTATGCTTTACTGTAAAGTGCTACATATAAGTGGAAACGTGTGGAATTGATGCTAATAATGAGAATATGTGGTTTACTGAGTCTTTCTAACATTTCTCTAATGAAAATAACAGGTCATGGATCTTGTGGTGAAAGAAAACTTTGTGTTACATGAACGACGCATTAGTCTGTCAGAATTTCATGCTGCGGATGAGGTATGGTACTTGGAGATATCAGTTATATGTTATCTTTAACTGGGTAATCCTTCACTGAATGTCTCTTATAAGACTTCCTGTTGATGAACTAATATTACAAGATGGAGCCCACTTGATCAAAATTTTCCTTTCATAAGGCTTCCATGTAGGATGCTATGCATTTAAACTTGATGTTTAGAATTATGCATGATCAAAATATTCACTGAATGTCCATAACATGAATGTTTATTCTTACAGCTCTGATTTTCACATGCAGGTATGGACAACTGGAACAATGGGTGAAATTACACCGGTGAGTTTGACTTTGCACTACATGTTCATGTTTTTGGTTTTCCTAGTCAGATGGTTCTCATAAACTTGAAAACTGAAGTTGGATTTATTGCATAAATAGTGAAGAAAAATATTTGCATATATTCTCTAATTTCAAGGAATACTGTGCCCTCCGTTTATTGCTTGCCAAGCAGGTGTGGCCCCCGTAACTAGATTGATCTCTTTTCTTTTGCATGCTGACAAGTGACAAGTATATTACTACATGTGACTTCGTCGTAGAGTTCTCCAGTTTTCCAGCAATCCACCTTTTGCTGTTTTCTGATCCTAGTTTATGTTGACTAAGTACAGAGAAAAGTCAGTTGCCACTGTTGGCGCACCCAACAGTTGTCTTATTGCTGATACATTCTGCTTTACAACAGGTTGTAATGATTGATGGACGTGAAATCGGTGATGGAAAAACAATTGGTCCGGTCACTAGACAAATCCAGAACGCCTACAAAGTCCTGACAGCAGGGCAAGGAGTACCGATACCGAGGATTGCTGAGGTGTAATTGTCGAAGAGGCACCCCTTATCTAGTTAGATCAGTTCCCCAAGGAGGCCGATGATATCAATCTACCGCAACAATAAATTAATAATCTCCATTTATCACTATTGTTTGAAGGCACCATGTATCATTGTTATTCCAAACAGGATACTTTATATATACTGCCAGTGATTATAAACGCAATAAGTCATTGCACTGGTATGCGCTTGTATGCGTATCCCCTACAAAGAGAATCTGTAGAAGGGATGATCGCCTCTTAATTTCCTTGCAGCATGCAATATATATATAGCTTTACAGGAGAACACAGGCATTTTCATTGCTGCGTGTGTTAAAACCAAATCTCCAAGGAGCTCAGTGCAGCATGGTAATAAGGCCCAAAGGCAAGGGTATGCTAGAACCCAGCAATGAAGATGCCAGAGAGGAAAACATACAGATACAGACCCAGCCCAAGACATTTCGTCAGCATTAATCCATCTGTAGTTTCAGTAGTCCAGAAATCTTCAAGGCTACCGAGAATGGAACAATTACTGTGTTCGTGCATCAGACAATAAACCGGTTGACTTTGGCTGATTCAATAATGTTTAGTGAGAGATAATAAGCTAAATTAAGCCGAAACAAGAACGAGCGAACATAGCCAGCATTCACACGACCTAACAAGGTTGCATACAGAACAAACTAGTATGGCGACAATAGAAGTGCAGTCACATAGGTTAAGAAGATAAATGTGCATCGAACTAACATGCTGCTGCAAAAACTACAGGAACACCAATAAGCAGTCACTACAATTGGTAGCTTCACAGAGATGCGATTACGTCATCATTGGTTATGCTTTCAAATATATCTTGCTCCAGGAACACCAATAAGCAGTCACTGGTCCACTGGTTGCAGGGTTCTTTCAGCATTGTGCTGTCTATGAACTTCATTGTTGAAGATACTGTCTTGGCGGTAGCTGCTGTGCCAGGAAGGATAAGAGTGAGTTTCAGGAGCAGATAAACCAATGGATACATGGAGTTCTTCCCTGTCTCCACCATCTTCACAGAAAGATCACTCAACCTAATCATTTCATGAAATCTGGCATCAGAGCGCACATCAGTTATGAATGCTTGGAGTTGTAGATCAAGTGCTGCAATAGCTGTATCAGGGAACTCAGATGGATAGAACCGAGCAAACTTAATGAGCTTGTCTTTATCAAAAGCTTGGAAAAGATCACGTGGGTTTAGGCATGATGCAAGGCAGAACAATTCAGAGCTTTCCTTGCTAAAGCGCTTATCAAGCTCCCTGAGTTGGTAGTTGATAACTTTTACAAAGACATGAATATGGTAATGCTCCAAGTTTGTTGACGTTGGAGATTCGTCGTCGTTCCACCTATGGTGTGCGTAGTGCTCTCCCATGTCAGGCATAGGCATGTCACTCTCAGCGCAAAGCAAGTCCACTTCCATGAGAAAAGATGGCCATCCTTCATCCCTCAATACCAGCAACTGTCTCTTCGACTCCTTGAGAAGAATCATAAAGTTCTCAGCATCCAGGTCGTTCCTGTCCAAGGCCAGAGACAATTCATTTGTAGCAGCTAGTACATCTCGCATCAAGAGCAAAACAAAAGGCATGTCCTCAGTGAATGCCCATTGTGCTCTTAATACCATAAGTTTCTCATCAGTCCTTTTGGAATCATCCCTCCCCATAAAGTCAAGTGCATCACAAACAGCAGGTAAATAAGCAGCGAGTTTCACTAGTGCCTCATAGTATGAGCCCCAGGATGTCTCACCTGGCTTCTCAAGGTTGTTGTCCAGATTCAACCCTCTCTCTTGGATCAGAGAGCAGACCTTTTGATTGAACTGAGGAGACTCTTGAACTAATGTTGACAAAGCATCAATAGCTCGGAAAAGCTGGTAAGGTTCAAGCAGAAGTCGGGAAGTAAAGGCAAGAATGGAATGCAACTGGAAAGCGGAAGGATGAACATAGTACGCTGATGCACTTGCTTTACTGACCGATGTTTTTAGTTCAGCAAAAGTTTCATCAGGATCACCATACCGAACCATGCCACAACCTTGGCCCCGCACGTTTGACAAGCTCAATCCAGCTTCAGAAAGCATCAAATCCACTGCCACTTTGACATCAGGCTCTGGCACAATCCCAAGAAGCCTCTCCACAACCTCACCCTTGCCATTGAGATAGCGTACAAACAGAACCATGTAGTATTTCCCTGTGGAAGGTGGACAGCACACATCAACGACTACCCCAAAGGGATCTCCCTGGAGCTCATTGGCAATACCTTTTCTTACTTCTTTAGCAAACACATGGGCAATATCCTTGTCAATGGTAGGTTTCACCGCCCGCATCCGACGGGGAGCACCACGATGCAATGCACCTTTCTCAAACATCATATTGACCATGTAGGTAGACATGTCGATAATATTCCTTTCCTCAAATGATCTCCCCGATCCATTATCCAGAAAAGACATCCCTTCTCTCAAGGAAAATCTCATGAGATCGATTGCTTGGTCAAATGTCAACCTTCACATCAGATGGACCTTCCTGAACCTCCTCCTTAACGACATCAGCTACATATGCGCCTGAAGATTTGGCCTTCTTACGTGATGGACCTCGCCGAGGCCCCTCCCTAGCAACATCAGCAACATATGCGCCTGAAGATTCGTCTGAGTGAAAGTGGGCACCACTGGCTCCAGTACAGGATTGGCAATCTGATGGCTCCATACCCTAATTCACCAAGCCAAATAGCAAGCATTCAGTCACAAGCAGATCCCCATCAGTATGGAATCGCAGAACTGAATAACGACATAAAGAGTAGAGACATGGGCAATCATTTGGGTTTTGCGTATTTACCCCTTATATGAATTCGAAACAACACTAGCGATTGAAGAATCATGCACTACTGCGTATAAAAAAAATAAAATAAATTTTTTGTTAAAAAAATATAACTGAACAACGCAATGCCAATCATCGATGCAGTTATTAAACTCCACATGTAAACTCGAGCCCTAAAACTTTTCCCCTCTTTCATTGACGGAAGAGAAACCTGAGAATTTCCCTGGGGCCGCATTTATTTACTGATAAACGCAATCATAGATGGAGAATTTGGAGATCAATAAATGGTACCTCGGAGCCTCGGAGGGAGGTGAACGGCCGGGCAACTGGGCAAGGAAGCGGAGCTGCTGCTCTCGCCTTTCGCACTGCTCTCGCCTTTCGCACTTTGCAAACCTAGCGGCGGCAGAAGCAGAAGACGAATGTTTTGCCCCCTCGTGGCCTACACTGGGGCCGTGTTTAGACTGGGCAAAAAGGCCAGAAGTGAGATTTCTGGATACTGTAGTATTTTCGTTTGTATTTGACAAATATTGTCCAATCATGGATTAATTAGGCTCAATAGATTCGTCTCGTGATGTCCAACTAAACTGTGTAACATTGGCCCAACCCCTGTGTAAGTTTGGTTCCTGGCCCAATGTAGATGGGGTAGCCAAAGCTAGCCTGGGCAACATTGGCCCGTGTAATTCTAGCCAGCCCATGTTGTTTGGTTCGTGGGCTCAGTCTGGCATTGCCCATGTAAGTTTGTGTTTGTTTTTCTTAGCCAAGCACTGGTTAGCCCATTTGGAACCAAGATTGGCTTGTTTGCTTTCACGCTGCACTCACCTGGCCAGCTCCTGGGTGATGTTACCGCCCCGCCGCCCCACCGCCGTATAAAAGAGGGGGGAGTCCATTCGCCTTCACCATGGTCACTCACCCCCTCATTCACTCTCCAACTCTTCGCCTGCCCTTCGTCTCCTCTTCTT
>JAKNSH010053405.1:0-11492 GCA_027790015.1 Cymbopogon flexuosus
GCCGTTGGCGGCCCACCGACGCGAAGCCGGAGGCGGAGCTGCATATGCCCATCGTCGCCATCTACCTTCGCCTCCTTATATCCCCCTCCGTCTCCGAGCCTTGTACCTCCATCGATCTCCCCACCATGGACGGCATGGACGCAATCACCAACGAAACCGTCGACCTGGTTCGTCTCACTGCGCACGCCTCTATTCCCATTCCCATTCCCATGCCTGTAATGCGCTTTTTCAAAGCTCAAATTTATTTTACTACTGATGGCGATGATGACCGCCAAAGCCATTCCCCATTCCCATTCCTTTGATTTGCTTTTTCAAAGCTCAAATTTACTTATGATGACTGATAATGCCATTCGCCGTCACAGGAGCATATCCCTGTGGAGGAGGTCTTCGAGCACCTCAAATGCACCCGCGATGGCCTCACCTCCGCCGCTGCCCAGGAGAGGATCGACGCCTTTGGCTACAACAAGCTGGAAGAGAAGCAGGTGCCAAGCTGCTCTGCTAGCATGACATGGCATCCGTCTATAGCTAGTCTTACTTACTGTCCTGACACCACCGCCGACTAAATAATTAGTAATCACTAGTAATTCACTATGTAGGAAAGCAAACTGCTCAAGTTCCTGGGCTTCATGTGGAACCCCCTTTCCTGGGTCATGGAGGTGGCAGCCATAATGGCTATCGCCCTTGCTCATAGCGGGAAAGACTATAGGGGAAAGGTAATCATCCATCGCATGCATTCATTACCCAGACACAGACAATTCACCGTCCCTCTTTCCCCATTCTACATCCTGAGTAATAATTATCTATATCTATCTTCATGCAGCCAATGAGCATAGACTACCATGACTTTGTCGGAATTATGTTACTGCTCATTATCAATTCCACCATTAGCTTCATAGAGGAAAACAATGCTGGCAATGCTGCTGCTGCACTTATGGCCCGCCTCGCACCAAAATCCAAGGTAAGCCCCACACCCTACTTACCACTCCTTTTCTTCTTAATACTGCTTTTCATCATGCTACACTCCTTTTTCTAGGTTTTGCGTGATGGAACCTGGAGTGAAATGGATGCGTCTTTGTTGGTGCCTGGTGACATAATCAGCATTAAACTTGGAGACATCATTCCAGCAGATGCGCGTCTTCTCGAGGGAGATCCTCTGAAAATTGATCAGGTCTCTCTTGTGTCCCAATGAAAAAAAATCAATTCTGATATGAACACTAAAATGCATAAGGGATTATATTTTGCAGTCTGCACTTACGGGAGAATCGCTACCTGTAACCAAGCAACCTGGTGACGGGATCTACTCTGGTTCAACCTGTAAGCAAGGTGAAATAGAAGCAGTTGTTATTGCCACTGGAATACATACTTTCTTTGGAAAAGCAGCTCATCTCGTCGAGTCAACTACTCATGTTGGCCACTTTCAGAAGGTCAGTCTTCAGCAACCATTCTATCTTATTTCTATTGACCTCGATAGCTTATATTTTCACTGGATCACCTGGTTCAGTTCTACTTTGCTTTTGATGTCATTAGTTTTTCACAATGATAGTTCACTACATTGTGTAATTTATTATTTTGTTGCTGAATCTGTGATCTTGGTGTCGTTTCATGGATGCCTTTTAGGTTCTGACATCAATCGGAAACTTCTGTATTTGCTCAATTGCTGCTGGAATGACTATTGAGTTAATCGTGATGTACGCTGTTCATGAAAGAAAATACCGTCAGATTGTTGATAACCTCCTAGTGCTTCTTATTGGAGGAATTCCAATTGCCATGCCCACGGTTCTTTCTGTCACTATGGCTATTGGATCACACAAACTAGCGCAGCAGGTTCTGACGGAATTCTCTGGTGAAAGAGTTTAACTGGGCACCTATGTTCTTTGGTTTAACTTTGCCCCCGTTTTGGTTGTCTGCAGGGTGCTATTACCAAGAGGATGACTGCCATAGAAGAAATGGCTGGAATGGATGTCCTTTGTAGCGACAAAACAGGAACTCTCACACTCAACAAACTAAATGTTGACAAGAATTTAATTGAGGTAAAAACATATGATTCTTTTACTGTTGAAGATAGCTAGCGATTATTTCTATTCTTTTGCCCATGTATTTACATATCACCAGTTTCAAGCTTATTACTTCTCACTCGTTCATGCATTTACCACCTGCATAGCTCTCATCTTCAAATGTGCTCTTTTCATTTCCCCCTCATTTCTGTAGTGACTAATGAGTAAAATACATAAAACATCTTCATACAGTTTCATCTCTGAAATGGTTCGTATTACGCTGTGTGTGGTAAACCAATCCTGTCTTCTTTAGTTACTGTTGTACCATTACTATGAGCATAGTGGCAATTCTTCACTTTCATCTCCATAGGTTTTTGCTAGAGGCATGGAGAAGGATGATGTTGTCTTAATGGCCGCAAGAGCTTCTAGACTAGAGAATCAAGATGCTATTGATTTTGCTATTGTTTCGATGTTGCCAGATCCGAAAGAGGTAAGAATCATCCTTTCGTATTTGTTTTATTTTTGTACCAGTTCAGATGGTAGCTGTCTGTTTGTTCCGCTTCAACTAGGAAGGAAGTAAACAAAGTCCAAACATATACATGTTCACACAATGATTCCATATCATTTCAATAGTTTATTCTACTACTGGTCCAAAATTTACTTGTTTTGGACATCATCACATTAGTACTTGTTTGTTGATGATCAGAATTTGAAACTTTGTCTGCACATATTCTTGGACAATGTGTCTGTTCTGTATGTTCTATTAACTGTACATTGATATTATTGCCTTGCTAATTAGGATCTAGCAGCTTTCAACTGATAACACATGATTTCACAGCTGGGGTAGTATCAGTTATGCAGAAAGTGAGCCTATCTCAATTTTACGGTTCATAGAACTTGCTCGTTCATGAGTTTCACCCAACGAGCTTATTGGCATCTTTTGCTTCTTCTCAATTTAATTTACATCTCTATTTTATTTTCTCCTGTCTGCTGCTAGGCACGTGCTGGCATTCAAGAAGTTCATTTCCTCCCATTCAATCCGACTGACAAGAGAACAGCACTCACATACTTAGACGCTGGGGGTAAAATGCACAGGGTTAGCAAAGGCGCTCCTGAACAGGTATATACATTGCATAGTTCGATCCCTTTATAAAGTGCTGCCTGAAATAAAGTGCAGAAGACATAGTATGGAGACTATTTGAAAAGCACAGTAGCCAAAGCTTCAATATATGTTGAGATGAACTGTGCATGAAACTTATTTGGTGCATTTTATCTGCTTGGGCTACTACTGGCATAGCAAAAGCAAATGAAGGAATATGAATTCCTTATTGCACATTCTTAATGTATATGTGGAGGCCACCCATCTAGTCTTGAACCTGAGCAGTTCATGTGGGTATGTGCCTAAAGGGTTTGTGACTCCCCTCTCTTAAGATAAAGCTATGGGGTGTCTTCTCCCTTTGGTCATTTTTTTGGTGTATGTGTATCAACTGAATTGATGACTTCTCAGTACTAGTTTGTGTGTATTTTATTTGCCTCTATAATCTAATTTTGCATCTTTTCAACTAAAGTCACGTTTATTTGTGCCCCTTATTTCAGCTTTTTTTGGTATTTGCTTCGTTGAAATGAATAAAAGTGAGCACTATATGTGACTAAATGCTGTCACATCATTGGTACTCTAGTGTCTAGTGTACTTATATTTCATCAAATATTCAAATGCTCTTGCAGATCCTGAATCTAGCATCAAACAAGTCTGAGATTGAAAGGAAGGTCCATCATGCTATTGGCAATTATGCAGAGAGAGGGCTACGATCGCTTGCTGTTGCCTATCAGGTGGTAAACAACTAGTATACTATGGCATACTTGTCCATATACACAGCAAAACCTTACTAAATTTCTTCGTTGTAAAGGAAGTACCTGAAGGGACTAAGGAAAGTCCTGGTGGGCCTTGGCAATTTATTGGTCTTCTCCCACTCTTTGATCCTCCTCGCCATGACAGTGCTGAAACTATAAGCAGAGCTCTTGACCTTGGAGTCAGTGTAAAAATGATTACAGGTGCCTCTTTTTACGCACTATTTAATATCTGCTAAATGGCAAGGAGTTGCTTAATTTATAGAGTTAGAACTGATGGGCATATCCACTTGGACTCGCTATCCTCAGTAGCTGGGAGAAGTTGGTTAGAATTCTTTACTGTAATTGACCTAACATGGTAATTAGCATATTAAACTATCAACTGGAGATTGCCATCTTTTTGCTTCATTTCCTACGCCCTTTCAAATCCTTTTCAGGTGACCAGTTGGCTATAGCTAAGGAGACTGGCCGGAGACTAGGAATGGGCACAAACATGTATCCTTCTTCATCATTGCTGGGTGACAAAAAAGGTGACATTGCAGTTCTACCAGTGGACGAGTTGATTGAACAAGCGGATGGGTTTGCTGGAGTTTTCCCAGGTGACAATTAACTATCTATATCTGTCATGGTGTTTCTTGCTCTAACTTGTTTCGTTTCACAGAGCACAAATATGAGATTGTGCAGAGGTTGCAAGCCAGAAAGCACATATGTGGGATGACTGGAGATGGAGTTAATGATGCACCTGCTCTGAAGATAGCAGATATTGGTATTGCTGTGGCTGATGCTACTGATGCTGCTCGAGGTGCTTCTGATATAGTTCTGACGGAACCTGGATTGAGTGTGATCATCAGTGCTGTACTAACCAGTCGGGCAATTTTCCAAAGAATGAAAAATTATACTGTAAGTTCAAGTTTACAATGCACATGCACATTTCATTATGCTTTGCTATGATGATGTGCTATATGGGGAGCTGGGCCTTTGGTACACAATCTAATTCAGATTTCTTGTTATTTTTGGATTGATTTCTATTTATGATATGTATTTCTTGTTATTAGTAAAGTGAAACATGTACAATAAATTTAATTTGAGTTTTCCAATGTAGAAATGTAGAACTAATATTTTTTGGACGTAAAAATGTAGAACTAATATCACTATTTGCTACCACCTGATCATACTCTCCCATCTGTTTGGGCCATAAGACTGAAGAGTGTTACCTATGTGTTGCAGAAAATAAATTCACTATTTAGTTTATGTTGTGCACTATTCTAGTATTTTCAACCCATGCACCCTGAATCCAGAAGTTTCACCAGCAGACACTGAATCCTGATTCCTGAAAATATGTCATGGATCGAAGGTTAAGGGGCATTGTGAATTGCTTACTTAGTCTCGGAATCATTATTTATTAGTGACGATTTAGTCTCTTTCCAGCACTATCAAGGACATCAGACTGATGTTTACTTCTTGAAGAGACCCTTTTTCTTCTCATATTGTTCAGAAAGCTATTTCATTCTAGTAAAAGGTGTGCTGACTGATACATATGCTCTTTTCTTTGGCAGATATATGCTGTATCTATAACCATACGTATTGTGGTAAGTTTGTTCCACTAACCCTAGACACAACCTATTGTAACCTTAATTTGCTCATCTGTTTTACCTAGTTAGCCTAGATTAGGACATGGAAGTACATGGTCATGTTCGTTTGTTATCCATATATGGGTACATGAGCGTTTTAGTCAGTCCCTTGAGCAAAGAAGATGAGCCGAAAGTGTGTACATGGAACTGCATGTAGTGGTTTGTTTTACTTTACATATGCAAATCTTGTGTGTACAGCTTGGCTTTTTGCTCTTGGTATGCTTTTGGAGGTTTGACTTTCCTCCGATGATGGTTCTTGTGATAGCTATTCTTAATGATGGTAAGAATACTCTTCTTACTGCATTCACAACAGATTATTGCTGATTTGGCTGTCGCTTCTTTAACCGCGACACTGCCTGCCTCAGGAACCATTATGACTATATCCAAAGACAAGGTGAGGCCATCTCCCCATCCGGATAGTTGGAAGCTAGCAGAGATATTTGCAACTGGAGTGATCATTGGGGCGTATTTGGCTGTAACTACAGTGCTGTTCTTTTGGGCAGTTTATGAGACGGATTTTTTTGTGGTAAGTGCCAAAGTGATGGGGTGGGATGGATCCACAATAATTTACAGCTGTGTAAGGCGTGTGATGTTTTGCATATGTCATTTGCAGAGGGTTTTCCACGTTAGAAGTCTGCAAAAGATTGAAAAACCAGATGACAAGGATGTATTTGCCACGGATCTATTTGCCGACAAGATGGAGATGTTGGCCTCTGCAGTGTACCTTCAAGTGAGCACCATTAGCCAGGCGTTAATATTTGTGACGAGGTCGAGGGGCTGGTCCTTCATGGAGAGGCCTGGCCTGCTGCTGGTGGGCGCATTCGTGATAGCGCAGCTGGTGAGTAGTTCTCGTGGTTTGGTTTGCTTGTATCCGTGAATTTTTAGGACGTACTTACTCCTGGTCCTGGATGGCTGCTGAATATGAATAGTATAAATGTATGCGTAACAATTAATATATTTATTTATTTGTTAGGCATTGCAATTGCAATGCAAATACTAGTATATAAATGGATACACGTACACATTCATGCAGATCGCGTCTGTGCTGGCGGCCGAGGTGAGCTGGAATCTTGCGGGCATCAAAGGCATCGGATGGGGGTGGACGGGCGTGATCTGGCTGTACAACATGGTGGTGTACCTGCTGCTGGACCCGATAAAGTTCGCGGTGCGGTACGGGCTGAGCGGCAAGGCCTGGAACCTGGTGATCGACCACAAGGTGGCCTTCACGAACCGCAAGGACTTCGGCAAGGAGGCCCGGGAGGCGGCGTGGGCGCACCAGCAGCGCACGCTGCATGGGCTGGAGAGCGGCGGGCCCCCTGGGTCTGGCCGGGAGAAAGCGGCGTCGGTGGAGCTGGGGCATATGGCGGAGGACGCCCGGCGGCGCGCGGAGATCACCAGGCTGCGGGAGCTGCACACCCTCAAGGGCAAGGTGGAATCGGTGGTGAAGCTCAAAGGGCTGGACCTGGAGGACATCAACAACCAGCACTACACGGTGTGAGGTCCAGGTCCCGATGCCGATGTGATCCGGCCAGGAGTATTCACGATTTGTCATACCAGCCTCGTAGGATATACTAGTAAATTACTTGCAGTAATATAAAAAATGGTTCAGTCGTCTTTGCCCTCTATATATTTGGGTTATATGATTACTTTTTTCTCATCGCAATACACTACGGATGCATGTAATAAGTGAAGGATGAACTACAGACATGCATGCAGCGAAAAGTGGGAGTAAACCCGTCTGTCGGTCTGTGCGCGCGCGCGATTTTGCCTTTTTTCTCTTTTTCCTATAGAATATGTTTCTTTCTTTTTGATGGCACTGGATTCTTTTTAGAGTGAGATGAGAGAGTACATTACTCTAATTCAATTGTCATGACTGGTATAGTACTATTGTAGCATGCAGCTAGTAGTAGTGTACTGATCTGTCTGTGGTAATCTGTAGTTGTTGACCACCAGAAGCAGGTGCAGTCGTACTGTACAGTGTACAAGTATGGTAGTACTACATGCTATGCTAGTGATGCTGATCAACTCTTGGCTAATCTCGTACTGTAACTGTACTGTAGTGGATGAATTGAATAGCCAGTGACTTGCCATTGCCAGTAGAGTAGAGGGTTACGCTTGAGTTGCAGTTTTTTTAGGTAAGAGAAGGCCTGAGCTGTACACTTGGCGCACTGGCATTGACGTCCGTGCAAGACCAAGAGAGGAATTATCGCTGGTGTTGATGTTATTTGGTTGGTGGTAGTCGCTGCTGTGCTGTGCAGACAGTGGATAAGGAAGGAAAGACACTTGTGCCCCCCCCCTGCCCTGCCTAGAGTACTAGTGGATGGGCCGTGACGGTGACGGGACGGCAGCCCAACCAAATTCCCGTCAGGCCTTTTTCGCCGTCGCCGTCCCGTTCCCGTTCCGTCCCTGGAGCGCGGTGCGGGTGCTCTGCTCTGCTCGTCTCCTCTCCTCTGCTCTCCTCTCCTATCCCGCGAGAGGGGGGAGCCGAGCCAGAGCCAGAGGCAGCCAACTCTCCTCCCCTCTCCACCTCGGCGGCGGCGGGGTGAAGAGCAGTGCGGCAGGCACGTCGGCCACGCCAGTCGCCAGATCTATCAACCTCCCTCCCGCTTCCTTCCTTCCTTCCTTCCTTCCAGGGCAGGAGGCAGCGCCGCGCCATGCGGATGCGGGTGCTTCCGGCGTCCTGGTCATCCTCCTCCGCCAAACATAGCAGCGGCAGCTCCGAGTCGCACCCTTCTTCCTCCTCCTCCTCCTCTACTTCGGCCGCGGCCGCGGTCTACCTCAACATCTACGACATCTCCCCCCTCAACCACTACCTCTACTGGTTCGGACTCGGCATCTTCCACTCTGGGATCGAAGGTATAACTAATCATTCCATAACATCAATCATATATGGGCTGGGCTCACATAATAATTTTTCATGACAAGGCAAGGCAAGGCAAGAAATTCACTTCACTACCCGATACCCACAGCCTACGACAAGACTTTCTAACTCTACTCTACCGTAGCTACCTACCTACCTGATTCCGGATTACCTATGCATGCTATGCTAGTTACTGTTACGCCGGCCCATTTACTTCCTTGTACCCCGGATTACCTATGCTATGCTGGCTACTTCCTCACCTCTTATTACTGTATGTACCTCAGTACCTGATGGTGTGATTTCTGTCCCCTCCCTCCTTAACCCATAACCCAAAAATAATGCAATAACTCTGGCTTTCAACCATCTAGTTCCTTTTTAAAGTTTGACTAGATTTCTAGGAAATAGTAATGATACTTGTTATGTATCCTAAATAATGTTAGTATGTTCTAATATATCCCTGGTCACACTTAATGACTCCTTTAACAGCAAGAATCACATTTCTTTCCTTTTGTTTGGTGGGATTGGGGGGTGGGGGATTACTGCACCCATTTCAACAGTCACGCATTTCAAGCGACCTAGCATGTCAACCAAGATATAGAAGAACCACTTTGGGTATGCTTGTTTTGCTTCCTACTCCATCCCACCTTTATCATCCTAGGACTTCTGCGCAACCCGTCATTGTGTGCCGGGTTTTCTTCTCTTGTTTGTGTTTAAATTGTTTGCAGATTGCAGGAATACACCATCTGATACTTCAGACAATATGTATTTCACAGTGCATGGCATGGAATATGGCTTTGGAGCTCATGAATACCCCACCAGCGGGGTCTTCCAAGTAGAACCCAAAAGCTGCCCTGGCTTTATCTTCAGGCGCTCTGTGTGTGTGGGCACAACTCATATGTCCCGCTCCCAAGTGCACACTTCCATAGAGGACCTTGCCGAGGATTATCACGGGGACACTTATCATCTGATTATCAAGAACTGCAATCATTTCACAGCTGATGTCTGCAAACGTTTGACTGGGAAGCCAGTACCTGGATGGGTGAATCGACTCGCCAGATTAGGTCCCATATCCTTTCACGAGCATCAGTCTGTTGTTCCTTTATGATGCCGATTCGTTCTCAACTATTTCTGCCTTCATCCTGTTGGAATCGCAGGTTCCTTCTTCAATTGCGTATTGCCTGACAGCATCAATGTTTCAGCAGTCAGGGATGTAACCATGCACCCGGATTTTTCTGGTACTCTTCACTACACACGGTTTGACTATTTGTACCTTCACATTCACATGGTTGGAATTTGACCTTACAGAATCCTGTACCATTTTAGCTTTCCGCCCTCAGGCTTAATGCCCATGACAGCAATAGACTAGTCCTATGAAGTTACTCCTATATAAGTGGCTGTATTTAGCTAAAAGAAGATGAAAGTGAATTATCTTAAATTTATATGGTCTTTTGCATTATCAATGAAGAGATTGAAACAACCTTGAATTGTTAAGGAACTACGTAGCCTGCCAACATAGAAATTTTCCAAGTTTCAGATTTATTAGCATTTGCACCAGTTCCTTTTCGCATCTTAAAGGTGTCAACAACAGTCTCAGTATGCTTCATCCATCTTCCCATTCTCAACATGAGTTCTCAATGCTCATTGCTTGGCTCCTCTGCATCGCATGATGCCCTGAATTCCATCTCTGCTCCTGAAAATTGAATGGGTCTTTGTTGGTATTGCTGCAGATGATGACTTGGGGTCCAATGCTTCGATCCTTGAGGGAAGTGACGATGACGACTTAGACCAACTTCTGAGAACACCAAACAGCGACATTGTATCTTCAAGGGACAAGACATTAACTCCTGGCAGGGATAGCCTCTAACTGGCCGCCACTGTTCTCTGTTTCATCATAGCAAAAATAGAGGCAGATGCTTCGCCAGTGCTGATGATCACATCTCATGGTGGTATGGGCACATCTCATGGTGGTATGGGTGGGTAGGTTTGCCCTGATCATATCATCATCCACTGTTAAAACTTGGTGGCACGCTTGTTTAGGGTGCTGAAGGATTGATTGGTCGGATATTGTTGTTATCAGTTGTTGTAGAAATAGCAGCATATAGTGTTAATGCGATGATACTTTGTTGTGATATATCATGTGGCAAAGGCCTAGTTAACCAGCATGTCATGGTTGTGTGTGTCGTGAATATGTTGTAGTTAAGTTTGTAGTGTGAGGCATACTGTCTGAGTAGAAGATTTGGTTAGTCATCTCAAGTGACTTTTTCTTTTGATTCTGACTCCCCTTTTGTAACGGTGATGGTGTGCAAGTGATTTCTTCTGTACAAAAACTGACAGCATGAAATGTGGAGTATTTGTGAGAATTGAGTCACAATTACCTCTCGTCGTTTGGGCTTTCGTTCTACCCTTTGATTAATTTACTGTTTAGTTTTGTTTATACCAATCTAGCATAGGTTTGTTGTATGCCTCGATCTTACCTTTACGTGGCAGTAGTAAGCAGTACTCACTCCGTTCCAAAATAAATATCATTTTTGTTTCTAAAAAAATCTATGTTTTTAAAATGCCAGTAATTATATATTAAAATATATAAATATTGATGTTAAGTAATTAATATCATTGGAAAAATCTTGAGTCTAGTAACAAATTTATTTGAAGATATAAATATTACACATATTTTTTACAAATCTAGTCAAAGTTGAGAAAGTTTGACTGGTACGTATCCTGTAGCGTCGTTATTTTTGGGACGGTGGCAGTATGATTTTAGAAATTGACGGAGTATTTTATTTTGTTTTATTTTATATCTGAAAAAGATCACGGTCACAGCTTGATGGGTTGCTGACATGTGGACCCACCTATAGCTTCCCTCGCGGTCTCTTTCTCCCTCCCTCGTCGCCTTCCTCGGGCCTCGCCTCGGCGGCGTTCGTTGCTTCTGGTTCTTGCTTGTCAAGGAAAGAGGGCAAGGTAGGTGGCGGTGGCGGTGGCGGGCAGCCTTGCCAGTTGCTAGCTAGAATCGGACCCCGGCCGCCGGAATCCGACCTCGTATCGCTTCTCCTCTCCCTGTGAAGAATCGTGATGCGGAGAACAGCTGCCGCCGCCCTCGTCTTCATCCCCCTCCTCGCTGCGGCGGTGAGGACTTCCGCCCTGCCCTTCATCGTCCTGCAC
>JAKNSH010053628.1:0-12775 GCA_027790015.1 Cymbopogon flexuosus
AATATACAAAAATGAGATTAGTTGTGTTTTCTTTAAAAAAAAAAAAAAAAAAAAAAAAAAAAAAAAAAAAAAAAAAAAAAAGGTGAGCTAGATGATGAGATTGTAAGTCGCACACACTAGGAAGGCCTAACTATACGCCCAGAGACATCACGTTTTTACCATTCTCTCTACACCTTACCAGCCGCTTTTTCTATAGACAGAAAACTATACGACACACAATACACAAACATTTAATTTGGTCCTACACTGCACTACACATCCCACACTACACACAATACGTAGCCGATGAAACGCGGCTGGTAGCTAGCTGGTTGCTGCAGCGGTTGTCTCGAAGTAGCAGAGTCTGTTGTCGGCGAGCTTGGTCCGGTACGCCGAGGTCTTGTACTCCCTCCACGTGAACTCCCTGTACCGGCGGCGGCCGCCCTCCCTGTCCACCAGCCCCGGCAGCGGCGCCAGGCGCTCCCGCGGCGGCGGCCCGCCGAAGAAGATGACCGACACCCGCGGCCGCGCGCTGCTCACCATCACCCGGTGCCGCACGCTCCGGAACCGCCCGTTGGTCAGCACCTGCATGCATCCACATCATATTATTGATGCTAACCGTGTGCGCGGGACATGGTTTTGTTGCCATGGAAAGCCCCGATGAAGTGAACAAGGACTGGTACATGGAGCCGGCTTGTTGACAAGCACCGACCCACCTGCCAGCAGGTTGTGCTGCTTGAACGCCACTTGGGCATCCACAAGATTCCCTCCGCCCACAAACATCCCAGGTCACACACAGCCATTGGACACGGATTGAGACATTGAAGGCAAAGGACAGGTGAGCGAGCAGAGCATCGGCCCTGTCCCGTGCCGTACAGACTATACAGAGGAAGGCCAAACCTTTTTTTGCCTCGCAAAAAAGTAATGACTTGATGTGTCGGGTCCGGGAACTAGGCACTCGCTTTCAAATTCATCGTTGTAAAGTGCAACATTAAATCAGATACGAGTACCTAGAACTAGAAGTACTATGTTCAATTGACAAATGTTCACTCCAAAACTCTGAAGTAGTGAAACAATAATGTAATTATTAAATCAGAGTAAATACCTGCAACGCATCGCCGACATTGACGAAGAAGGAATCGGTGTCGGAGGGCACGGAGACCCAAGTGCCGTCGCGGAGCGAGATCTCCAGCCCGGCCGTGTCGTTGGAGCGGAGCACGGAGATGAGCTGCGGGTCGGTGTGCTCGCCGAACCCCGTCAGCCGCCGCCTCACCTGCTCGCCGGCGGCGGCGGCCTCGTCGGGCCGCGGCGGGTAGTGGTTCACCCTCAGCATCGAGTCGCTGTCCCGGTCCAGCACCAGCCTGCTGAACACGCCCGTTTCGTCCAGTCCGAGGCCTTCCGCCATCAGCTCCAGCACCGTGCACGTCATGCGTCGCACCGCCGCGATGTACTCGTCCAAAACATCACTGCCAACACAATGTGGACACCATGAGCTTGACCTTTCTTTGCCACGTTCAGCAGAAAAAGGCTCGCTCATCTTCAGATTCATCCATCGTCAGGTTCATCAGTCAGGGCCAGCTGGGAGTAGGGGGTAGGGCACCCGGTCGGGGCTGCACACGTGCACCCAGGACTCCGACGTGCAAACCACACGTGACGCAAATTCTAGCTACTCGTCGTACAAAAAAGGTCGCAAGGTTTGCATCTGGTCGACTGGTCGGCCAGCTAGCACAAAGTTGGTGTATAGTATTATTTCAGGAGACCTTACAAAAAGCCAGACATAATACGAGTAACAGAACAAGATTCAACGCAATAAAAGAGGAGAAAATGGATAAGAACAGTGACTAAGCAAAGCAGGGGATAACGACCATGGACGGAGCCAGCCGTCCCAACTGACACGTACGCCTGCGGTTGATCTGCCGCCCATGTGATGGCGGCCGAGGTACATGCATCGGACACCAGGTAGTAGTATTGTACTCTCAATACAGTTTAAGTTGCTTTTATGTAAAAGATTGTACTTCGAGTGCTACAAATAACCTAATTCATTTTGTTTAGATAGATTTTTCTGCAGAACAGCAGAAGTCAGTGTAAAAGGTTTAGGTAATTAAGCAGTGTAAAAGGTTTAGGTAATTAAGTTGTCATCCGTGAAAGCTGTGTAGTCATTATACTCCTGTAAATATGTAACTCAAATAGAGACGAATCCAAATTGCTGAAGCCTGAAGATGGTTAAACCAGCTAAGCGTGTGCACGCTAGTGTGGTTTTCTGCAACAGAAAACGAGTAAGAGAGCTGGCATTGCCAACAAAATGCCCTCAAATACCATAACTTATAGATTCCTTTGTTGCAATTCGCCGCATGTTCTTTGTGTGTCACCTCTCCCAATCCATGTCTCTGCTTTTATGGCACGCTACGATTTTTCTTTTTAAAGGTGGCGTCCTAGATTACTCCTTACCATCACATTTCCCCCTCTTTTTTTTTTTGCGCGTATTACCATCACATTTCCCGTTTGAACTACTGAATTTGTAGTAATTTCTGACAATCATTTGTACTTACCGAATGATGTATCTATCCACAAGGGAATAGTGCCCATGTATAAGAAAACATGGGTAAATTATGCGATTATAGCAGCAGCCGCTGGTCTAGTAAGTCTTCACCGGCTGGAGCCACATGCAAAGACTGCGGTCTTGCCCTTGTAGTTGTAGGCGCCAAAACAAGAAAAAAAAAAAAAGAAATAGCAATGCGCCATGCGCCATGCCAATGCAGAACTCACCGGAAACAGGATGACTCCGCGCCGTCGGACGCAGCAGCCACTGGCGCGGCGGACAACGCCACCGGCGCAGCAGCAGCACCCGCCGCCGTGACGCCAAGCAGGAGGTACTCGACCCAGCCGAGATCGCCGTTGCCGCCAATCCGCTTGCTGGCGTACCCGAACGGCGGGCTTCCGGCAACGGCGGCAGCCGCGGCCTTGTCCTTGTCCCGCTGCGGGAGCGCGAAGAACGCGGCGGCGGCGGCCTCGAGGCGCGCCAGGAGCGGCGCCGGCACGCCGTGGCCCGTCACCTTGAAGAAGCCGTGGTCCTCGCACGCCCTGGCCACCGCGCGCGCGGCGGCCGACCGGGCGGCGGCGTCACCGGAGGCTGCCGCGGACAGGTCGATCTCCGGCACCAAGGCCAGCGGCGGCGGCGCGGCGTGGTGCACGGCCGGGAGCGTGATATGCTCCAGCTCGCACTTCGTGAGGACCACCATGGTTACAGGTACAGGTACAGACTGGCGCGCTGCAGCTGCACTCGGAATGTACGTAGTACGTAGAGATAGAAACAGAGGAGGGAAGGTGATGCTGATGGATGGTTTTGGTTGGTTGAGCTCGAGAGGATTTTGGCTCGGAATCTTGGATGGGGCGGGACGAAGGAGGTGGTCTCTGTTTATATAGGCATGGGAAGAGAGCGGGGAGATGATACTGTTTTTTTTATTATTTTTTTGGTCAGTGGTGTATGACACTGTTACCACATCTTGACGGTCTGACGAACGTGAGTGTACGACTACGACGTCGACACTGTTTCAGATTTCCGACAGTTGCCTGCCCCTGTTGAGCCAATGTTGTAGGAATATCTTGCATGCCTAATCTCCCTTGTGATTTGTTGCTTTTCACTGTTGGACCTTATCAGCTGTGGAGCTGTTGTCGGACCAGTGCTGATGAGAGTGAGAGCAAAACATTTACTGCGGCGATCGAGGCGGGCAATCCAGTTTTAAAGTTAATCCCATTTCAATCATCTTAGCTGGTAATCAAATTGCGGAAGTTGAGGGTAAGGATAGATCTGGTGATACAACGGCGACGCCCACGGCATTATCTTGGTCAGACAGGAATGGAACCGCGAGAGAAGGACCCTGGCGGTTGGACCTCAGCTCAGCGCGGGTCCCCCCTGTCCTGGCGCAAGAGCCGCACGCCGCGTGGCCGCGTGACGAGACCCAAGCCAGCCATGGGCAGCAGGCGAGGTGCGCCGGACGGACGCCCACGCGGCCTCCTGCCGCGTGTGCGTGTGCGTGTCCCAGCCAGCCCACCGGAGGAATCGGCTGGCATGGGCAGTCGACCGTGACGGGGTCCGTAGCGGCCGGGACGCGCGCCTCCACGGCGCGAAAAGCTGGCGGGCGCGCGCGTGCGTGCGTGTGCCCGGGACAGCGAGGCTGCTGGATCGGCCGCCCATGCCATGCCATGCCATGCTCTGCCCGCCGTGGCCGCGGGCGCCGGCCGGGCGGTGTGGACGAATTGCGGCACGTTGTTGCCACGCTAGATAGAGGGCCTGTAGGTGCCTGGGGGCCACCACCACGCCGTGCGGGTCGGCGAACGCGTCGCGCGGGGAAAGGTTCCAGGGGAGACGTGGGTGGGACGTGGCCTGGCCTCCCGCGGCCGGGGCCGCCCGTGCTCGCTGCGGGTCGCGGTCGGCAAGGGCGCTGCGGTGCCGCGTTGGCAGTGCGAGTGCTCATGGAATGGACGCTCTGCCTCCATTCCTCCACCGCCCACCACCCACCACCGCCAGCGCCAGCGGGTTCCGTCTGCTGGCCTTGCCAGGGGAGGGGGACACACTGGTCAGCCGGTGCAACTGATGCTGAGTTGCTAATGCTGCGCACGTTGTATTGCTTTGCTAGCACGCACGGTTTTGAGGTAATAATGTACGGAATAGTTTCAGAATTTGACCCTCCAACTTATGTTTTAGCCTATGGAACCGTAGAATTTAATGCGCCTGTCTTACAATAGAATATATGGTTAACCCAAGTTGACGTTGATCATTTCAGGCCGTTTTTCTAACCAAATGCTACACTGCTATGGCTCACCAAAAGTGGATGGTTAACCTAGGAAATTATGTGTCTTGGACTAGTCAATAAATTCTTAATATGCTTTTTCAAACATCGTCATCTCAACGGGGGATTCACTGATTGGGCATGCTAGATCATCTTGGTCAATCTCTAGTTCAAATACTGTACAAAAACCTAATTCATAGTTTGTATTTAAGATAAATTAATTATATAATTTTAGAGACTAACTAGATTTTAATTATTTCAGAAAAATATGTAACCAGATTTCAAACTAGTTAGAGGATAAATTTTGTCTATTTTAATACTTGGAAATTGTCTAATAACTGATTTCATAATTTATGTTCAAAATCAGATTCCCTGCAAGTTGAATATTGCAAAGACTTTGCCCTTAATTTTATGCAGAAAGTGAAATTTTATTACAAAAAAATCCGAGGAATGGATTGAACCTAATTGTGCGAACTCATTAATACAAAATAATAAGCTACACATATATAAAACTAACTATTGGTGAACAGTCACTGATACAAATACCATAAGAATGAATAAAAGTCAAATCTAAATTACCCTCTAAACTAGTCACTGAATAACCCTCAAATACTAATACAGACAATATGCACATGTCAACTTTTCAAACAAAAAATTTACCACCTTAACAAATGGTTTCTTGGTTGGTATTGCTCACTTGGCAATGGAGCCCACATGTTAGGTGCCTCTTTCTTTCTACTGCATAAAAATTATCATATTTCATACTATCAAGTTATATGAATACCAGATTTGTATTAAAATAGTAGAGGTCAACGTGATCTATGACTTATGTGACAACCTTTTTATGTAATAAGGTAATTAAAACATCAAAATATTTGTTTCAAGTTCTCAAACTACCTTCAATGTTATATCAAGTTGTAGACCTCATTGTTATATATAACTAACATTGTCATCCAAGAACATTCAGTGGTGCAAATATTCACTGTGAGTTCTCAGATTTTGAAATTCAGATTATTTGAATTTCCAAACAACCTTGAACATTGATATGGTCTATAGCAAATTTGTAGATCTCAATGTGATGTATATTACTTTATGATTGGTAACTTTTTTTTTTTTTTTGGTTTCAGATCATTAGAGGATCAAATCTTTGTTTTAAAGTTCCTTGATGATCAAATTCAACTTCTCGATTTTTTCAAGCAACCTCTGATTGTCATGACGTGTAGATGCAGAGCCGATCCACCTGTCAGTGATAAAGTCCCTATGATTCTACTACAGAGGAACCTCGTTCCAATAAGTTACGGTGCCAACTGTCAAGGCTCATGTAGTGAACTCCAAAAATTCAAATGCAGACTAACTCTCACGGGTGTCCATTTCAACTTTCTGCAACATGTTATTTCCTAGTATCTATGAAATAAGAAAAAATATAAATCCATCATTTTTGAAATAAAAGCATACTTCTCCAGTGTGTGTGCTCTAGAATGAAGAATCTACAGGCACTTTACATGCCAGTTGATATGGTTGTCGCTTGTCATGATCGTAAACATGTAAGCTACCATTTCTCAGATTCATTTTCAGAATAAACAGGTAATGTTTAGCATTATCAAGTATCGACTAATCTAAAATAGGACAGGCATCAGTATGATCAGCTACAAAGTCCATTTCAAAAATTTACCAAGTACGAGCACAGCTAGTTTGAACTTAGAAGGAATACCGTTCAGAAAAAAAGGGCTTTCCATCTACTTCCTTGATTTCATAACATCATGCCACAACATATCATTATTAAGCTCATGGAATCACTTTGATAGATAATGCAATGTGCTTCAGCCAACCCGTAGTTTCAATGGCATCTTTTTATCACGAAAACGAGGGTTAAGAGGAAAAGCAAAGGAATTATACAGAAATCAATTAAAAAGACCATAGCAAGGCAATCATTTTCAGACAACCCAATTTGCCCAAAACTTAATGAGGATGAAAAGTGGGAAATTATATTGAAGCAAATTAGAACGATAAAAAAGAAAGAAAAATGCATGTTTCCATTGGCAGATCTTCAAAAATCAGTAAAAAAATCATCTTGCATAAATATAACATATATGCATGACGCATCAACAGATTCTTCAAACAGTTGGGGACAAAAATCATCTTACATAAATATAACTGCTAGCTCCTACAGACATTCTTTGTTACAAGGGAAAAAATATGCCATCTACACAAAATAAGTAATATCGAACGGTTCATCTATAACTGATTGAGCTACTGGAATACACTGGTAGAAAGATGTCAAATGATTCACCTTATTCGTTTAATAGATGAAGTCAAATGCCAGACATTCTTTGACTGCATGCTGAAAAGACTAGTTGACCATTTAGCTTACTGAGAGACACTTCACCACTCGGTGGCTAAAATTTTATTCAGCGCTGAATCTAAAAAGCAATACTTTACCATTTAACCAAGCATAAGAAATCAGTGAAATGGTTGTAGTCACAACTAATGCAAGTACTCTGAGATAAAATTCTCAAAATAAGATCAAATATCTGGACAATTTTAGTGCAATGCAAAAAGATAACTTTATAAAAGAATGCGTTCAAAAAAAAAAAACTTGCGTTGAAAAAATAACTTTATAAAAGAAAGGTTCTTAGTTAGAGATTAATGAGATTTACTTGCAATAATCTACAATATGATAACACTGGGGCAGCCTCAAGAAGAAATGAGTAATGTATTAGCAATTACTGGAGATGACAAGGATACTGCTTACTTACCAGCTAACATGAAGCAATTTGGTGGAACATTTTAGGACAAGAAAGAGTGGCTGACGCATGATCATACAATTGTTGAAGATTAAAAATCTTGTTGTAACTGCTAGCTGATTTCAAAATTTGAAGTTAGGTAGTACAGACTACAGAGTACAAAAGTTGTATGGCCTCCCAATAAATACAAGTAAAACCCCCAAATCCTCAAATCAAGCATGACGATTCCAAAATCATGACCTTGCCTCCAAGAACAGGTCATGCAAGGGATTCTCAATTTCTCATTCCTCCAACTATGTTGTCAAGTATATTTGTCACAGAACTGTACCTCTCACCATAGTACAACAGCTATAAACTTGGGAAACTACACAGAATGTGAAACCTGTTCTGCAGATCGCATAACTGGAAGAGGATGGGCCTCTGTATTGAACACATACTTATCTAGTGCAAGGGTATTGTTTTCATCAAACAGCAAATACAAATACTTCAATGTTTCTCCAAGGAAGAAAGTTTCCATTTTATCTCTCGTAGAAGGAGGTAGGCTTGTGACATCATCCAATGATGTGTAACCACCAGAATCAACTTTTGTGTACTTCTCAAAAGCCTGAAAGATCTGCCAACCCCACTCCCTATACCTGTTTGTGGAAAAGGAAGAAAAAGATTAGCAAAAAGTGACTGATGCAAACTGAAAAGTAGGCAGTCACCAAAATCTTACTTGGGATCCTCTGTGATCCTATACAAAACAAATAGTGATTCCACAGTCTCTGGGCGTAGAAGATTGTGACGGTCAAGTGGTTTTATTATGATATCATTGATATATTTGGAGCTTTTATTCCCACCATCAGGCCCCCCTTCTGTATCGCCCTGTAAAAACCCATATCATAAGTTATTCATACGCAAAATCAAAATACCGAAACATCATTAAATAAAAGGTAATTGACCAAACTCAGTCAGCAAACCGTTTACCTCAATGTGGAAATAAGCTATTTCAGGAGCAAGGCCAGTAGAGGTCACAAAGTACATCTCAACACATGTTTTGGCCAGGTCTTCAGCAAGCTGGAGATTTTCTTTATCTTCATCAGTTAACAAGTTACTTTCAAGAGCTTTTCTCTTGGTGATACCTTTAGTTGCACCAAGAGCAAGGGTACCAGGAAGAAAACACACCTGCAATAAAAGACATTCAGTGCTACCACAACACTAGAAAGGTCACAAAATCTTGGCCAGATAAAGAAGAGACTATAAGAATCTGAGTCCAAGAAAACAGATGGTGAGCAACAGATGCATACCAAGTGATCCATTTTAGGACTAAACCCACCATTTCGTCCATATGGGAGTTCCCCAACAAATACCAACCCATTTGGAACAGTTTTCCGAACAAGAAGATGCTTGACCCCTCTCATTGCTTCAGTATACATTTCAAATAGATACTTCAAACTACTGTCACGATATTCCACTTGCTGAACCCATACTTTTAGCAGATATTCATAATAACTGTCCCCACGAGATCCTAATCGGATATTCTGACCACTAAATTGACCAGAGGTAGGGCTGCATATAAAGTTAAAAATGAGAATATAAAGATTTCCTTTAAAACTTGATGCCTTTGAAGACAATCCAATGTAATGGGATTATGATGAATTAGTTGAAAAATATACAAGGGTAGAACAGGCATACTTGATGTAAATAGGCACCAGACCCTCCACCTTTGGGAGTGTATGCATATGCTCTAACACCTTCATTGCTGCCCTGTCATACTTAGGATCCCCTGATACTTTGCTGAGGTAACTGAACTCTAGTTGCAACGTTGAAGCCTCTGAAGTGCTGCTTAAGCCATCAGGGGCTGCATGTGCAGTGTGGTCGCGAAGAATAACATCACTTAAAGGTATAGCTGTTGGGCTTGATGTAAAAGCCAATAATAACCTGTCCGCTAAATCCTTTGAAACTTCCAAAAGTCGCTCCGGATTAGCCTTTTTATATGTTACTGGTACTCCGGAATCACCTGCCCCTGAATGATCACCACCACTCAAATGGTATGCACTAAGAAGCCCTCCCAAGACACGGATTGTAGTCTCAAATAAGTTAACCTGCCCTTTCTCACTGATTCTTTTCATTAGGTTGTCTTCAATCCATTTTGATGCTTCAGAAACAACATCATCAGCACCCATTATTATCGCAGTGTCTAAAGAATCCACAATAGTAGCTCCTAGACCACCTAACCCATCTATGCCTCTGTGGCTCAGAGGCATAAGCTCATCATAACCCATTGCATACTTTTGGTAACCGGACCATGCATGTTCAAATGCTTCTTTAACTTTCTTCTGCCTGGATGTCCACTCAGATGGAGAATTCTGAAACAGAGAATTATTTTTGTAGATTTCATTTGGAGGGAGGCGTGGGGGCAGCCTCGGTGGTTTTCTCCAGAATGTGTGTATATTGGGAGCTCTCCTGACATTTTTATTCTGTACTTCTTTGCCATGTAGCTCACCTGATACCATACTCTCTGAGCCTTTGTGCAGAAATAAGTACAATAAGCCAGAAACCATCAATAGGCTCAAGAATTTGCCAACAGTGAACTTTCCACAACGGTATTTGCTGCTGTTAGTAGCCAAGGACTGTAGAACCATCTACACAGGAGAAAAAATAGCTTCAGCCTTAGCGAATAATAAGAACTTATGAGACCACAAGTCCAAAGAAACAAAAAATAACTGATATAAACATATGTTGCTCCTCATCAAACAGGATACAAAAAGATAGTTAAATTACTACATTTCTTTCTCAGACATGAAAATAGTATTCCAGTCCACAGATAAGTTTAAGATAAACAGCACTCGAACGTATAGTCCAAAGGATCATGGTCATTCTAATTAACACTCCCTCCATTCCAAATTATAAGATATTTTACATTGGTATTGCTATGCGCTTAGATATATATACATTATGTCTAGATGCATAGTAAAAGTAATGTATCAAAACATCTTATAATTTGGATGGAGGAAGTACTTCATTAATGAGTGTGTGAGCATGATCCTTGAAAAACCAAAATATCTTATAATTTGGACTTAGGGAGTACTTCATTACTGAGTGTGTGAGCATGACTAGAATGACTGTGATTAGTGCTTCAATAATGTATAGCTAAAATCTAGAAGAACATTGCAAGGTCTGGAAAATTTTAAGTTCTATAGAGCACCAAATAAGCTCAAATATTTGTGGATATATACCTTGAAAAGCTTACTTCTCAAGAAATGGATGAGGTAGAAAAGCTCATACAGACACGGGAGCAACAGCAATCATATGACACCAAACTAGCCGCTGACAAAATACACTACTCCAGGTCAAAGCGACCGTTTCATATCCAGGTCAAAGCGATCATTTGATATAGCGAATGACCTCAGGCAGATCGAAACAACCTAGAGTAGCAGTGCTACAGAACAGTTAACCATAGCAAATTCAACAGTGACTAGACCAGCAGATCCGAGGCCAGGGATCCCTTATTCCAACTGAAACCAGACACAGCCCAACCAATCAATCGACCAAATCACTCCCCCTCAATGAATCGAGTCACGGCCGTAAACTCCAGTTCTCCACGGAGATCAAGCTACACAGTACACACCAAACTAGAGCTAACACTAGCCTTATTAGGAAAAGTTAGCCTTTTTGGTAAACACAATGGGGGCTTGGGTCGGGAGGGTTGCCGCCGCACCTTGAGGCGAGACCGGTGGCGGAACTTGGCGTTGTTGTAGGCGCCGCCAGCGCCCACATCTCGCATCGAGTAGGGGAGGGGCCCCGAGGTGCCGCTCATCCGCGCGGGAGCGGGGTGCGGAAGGGGCCTTCTAGAGGCTTCTGGAAGGAGGCGAGGTTCGCCTGCGCGGCGTCGCCCGCGAGATCCGGGTGGAGCTGTGAGACGGGAGCTGGACGCCGGGCGGACGAGAGAAGACCGCGACCGACGGACGACGGAGAAGCCCGTTGCGGATCCGGTTGGATGTCCGGCTCACTGTTTCTGTTTGCTTACCGTCTTAATTTTCTTAAAATTTAACTCATAACTTTATAAAAAAATATTTTAATTGGGATATTTTCTACTGTAGCCACGCAGGGACTTATTTTCTACTGGTCTTTATCTTTACCTAATACTTAATTATGGAAATTTCATACTATCTTTCTTTCTATCCACCCCTACAGCCAAAGATCGACACCGGCACAGTTACGTACGGAGTACTTTGGAGTACGTTGATTAGGAGCGAGAAAAGTAAGAATTTTGGGTTCCAGATGTAAAAGTACTATAAAGAAAAAAAGTGAAAGAATCTTTATATAGTATTTAAAATATATCGGAATTCTTGATGTAAAATGTCCGACCTATGTGGACTTTAGTTGGGCCTGTTTTTTTTTTCCCTCTTTTTCTATGAAAAAATAAATATCTTGTAAAATCCACCGAAAATTATAGAAAAAACAGAAAAATGTCAAATCAATTTTTTTAGCTTCATAAAATTAGGATCTATCCATATATGTTATTAATCTTATTAGTTTATGTTTTTATCTATATGTGTATTAAATCATCCTTATATATTGCATGTATATAGGTTTGACGATAATCGAGAAAACATGCTAGAGGCAGACCCAGATTAACCAAAGGTGGCGAGGTGTACAAGGAGGATGTCCTTCATGGTCGATGTCCTTCATTGCATGCATATAGGTTTGGCGATGACCAATAAAACTTTTTGATGTCATGTTACTACCCAAGGCAATCTTTGATGCATAATCTATACTTTTCAGCAATTATTATGTTTGAGTTTTGAGGAGAAATATTTATATCCTTTGATATAATTTTATTAGAGAAAAAACTTATATTTTTATTAAAATATGAATTAGTAAAAGGTATATTATTTCATAAATTGAATCTTAGGCGGATTATTTTTTAATAAAATCTAAATAAATATATTCTTGTAATTTTTGGCAAGGGATGTCATATGAAAATGAATTATATATAAAAGCACAAAACTTAAGTAATAATTTTGCATGAAAGTCTAATAGTTTTTCTCCCGTTACAATGCACGGACATATTTGCTAATTATAAAGCACGAAAATTTCATGATGTCTAAAAAATCTATTCACCATATCTTTAATAGTATGAAAGTTGCCCCATATCCTTAAGCTTCCTACATTGCCACGTGTCCACCTATGCACAAGACCATCCACTAGCTATTCACAAGACAATTCTTTATCTGGTCCTTTATCTTGCCACGTATCCACCTATGCACAAGGCCACAT
>JAKNSH010053646.1:0-14363 GCA_027790015.1 Cymbopogon flexuosus
CAAAGCAGGAAAGAAGGGCGTTTGTCCTCAGACATCCTAAGAGCCTATCTCATCTACCAACTACACTGTACAATACCTCCTACCACAACAACAACAACAACAACTAAGCCTCCTACCATACTACCTAATGTTGTTGATCAAAAGAATATGGTGTTGTCCATCCAAAGTCGACAGCAACAGTAACAACTATTAATGAAGATAATTGAACACAGGGATTTCTTATCGATCAATTCACCCTAATCCCTGTGCTCTAGCTTCAGATTGATCTTGACCACTCCAATCCTTGTGCACAATTCTTGGAACTTGACTCGTGCTCGCACAAGTGATTTGGTTAGGATGTCAGTGAACTAGTCACTGGTGCTGATGTATCTGGCACTAATGCTCCCCTCCTCCATGCAGTCCCGGATGAAATGGTATTACATATCAATGTGCTTGCTCCTTTCATGGAAGACTAGATTATTCACAAGTGCCACATCGGACTTGCTGTCCACCTTAAGCCTTGTTTGGATGCATGTGTGTCCACTTCAATCCACATGTTTGTTGGATTGGATTGGAGTGGAACTTAGTTTAATTACACTCAAATCCACTCCAACACACATGTGGATTGAGATGACTACATGCGCATCCAAATAAGGCCTTAAGCTCGACCGCATCAGGCCTGTTCCCATGGAAATTGTCGAGCAGTTGAGCTAGTCAGATAGCTTGGGTTGCATCCATGGTGGCTGCATCATAATCTGCTTCGCAGGAAGACATAACCACCACATGCTGCTTTATCGATTGCTAGCTGATCAAGCAGTCACCAAGGAAGAAGGGGATGCCACTGGTGCTCTTCCTCATGTAGTCATGTCAATGTTGCCAGCCAAGTCTTTGTCGTAGTAGCTGACTAGCCACATGACAATTTGCCACCCACAGCACAGATCGGAGTCTAGGGTCCTTATGACATAAGGTAGGATGGGCTTCACTACTTGGAGATTCTCCTCTGTGGGCTTCTCTATGAACTGGCTCACGAACCCGACCGCAAATGCCAGGTCTGGCCAGGTGTGGACGAGGCAGTGGGCTTTCGACGATCCGTTGGTAGTGCGTCGAGTCTATGCCCCCCGCTGTGCTTTCTTGGCTCAGCTTGAGCTACTGCTCCATGGGGGTGTGGGTCAGATTATAGACGACCATGCCCGCCATTTCGAGGATGGGCACAACGTAGTGGCCTTGCTGCATCATGATCTTGCTAACCTTTCTATTCATTGAAATCCTTTGTTTTATTTGCTCTTTCTTCAAGTATATGAGATATAGTAATTACTGCATGAATGTAATATGATTATAAGCATATGATCCTTTGTAATATGATTATAAGCATATGATTACTGCATGAATGTAAACATATAAGCATATGTTTAAAAGAATGTAATTCTTATATGTTTACATTTTGATGTTTGCAGCTTTGAGCAATTTTGTATCAATCTAACTAACGAGAAGCTCCAACAACACTTTAATCAGGTCACAACAAGAAAATATCCTATGCTGACAACTCAACCTTGTTCAGTTTAGGTTATTTAACTACTTTAGCTGTGAGTCCTTTCTAACCATTATATGTCCCATGAACAGCATGTCTTTAAGATGGAGCAGGAAGAATACACCAAAGAAGAAATTGATTGGAGTTATATCCAGTTTGTGGACAACCAAGAAATTCTAGATCTAATTGAGAAGGTGAAGAATTAAGATTCTATGCAATGTTGTCTGACCAATTGGCATATAATAAAAGGTGGAGGCATGTATTAAGCACGACAGATACATGTAAAATTTGAGCTAACTGGCAGCTACATTAAGCAATTTTTTGCGTCTGTGTTCCTGTTTCAATGCCATTTTTCATCTTTTACAAAGAGGATGAGTGTGCCTACCAGTATCAGTGATTAGCTAGTAGATTTGTATACTAGTTTGTACACTGGGATGTTAATTATTGACATATTAGTGAACTGCTTCCCCATCATCTTAAGCTTTTGAGTTGAATTGGTCGGTGCATGCAACTAAATATTGTACGAGGCTAGAGGTCTTGAGTTTGAATTGTGGCTACTACAATTTAATAAAAGAATTGCTGTTTGCTCCTATTCCACAAGGCTTGAGGGAGCCTCCATGCAGGGGCGGATCCAACACCAGGGCGGGGTGCCCCCATTCCCCTACTGCTGATCGGTGCATGGCCCTTATCCTCCCTATAAGTTTGCAGCCATAGTAGCTGGAAGGAGGGGTTAATGGTAGAAGTTGATGGGAAAGAGCCCCTCCTAACACACCTCCGCCTCCATATGAGGGGAGTGTTGATTGGCCACTCTTTCACATGAGCTTAAGCTTGAGTTAACTGCTCAGTGCATGCAACTTAATACTAGTATATCTATCAATCACATTTTTTTCTGCATGTCATAGCTCTCCATCTTCTATTTCTTCTCTCTTTATCTCCATCTGGATATTGAAGCAGAAACGTGACATGTTTGTTTGCCTTGCTTTTTTAATATATCTGTAAATTGTCTTATCTATAGATTATGTATATATTGCTTGGTCCATTAGGTGATTTGTCATGCTATGAAATCTCATTTCTTGTTCTGATTTATTTCATGTAGAAACCTGGTGGAATAATTGCTCTTTTGGATGAGACATGGTATATGCAAATAAATTTTTATGTATCTGTTTATGTTTTATTGTCAGATTCCAGGTCTTTTTCTAACAAATTCTTTCTCACACTTCAGCATGTTGCGAAATTCAACGCACGAGACATTTGCAGAGAAGTTATATCAAAAGTTTAAGGACAACGCTCACTTCAGTAAACCCAAATTTTCACGGTCTGACTTCACTGTTCATCACTATGCTGGCAATGTAGGTAACAAGTTCTTGACATATACATTCAAATATTAAGGTTGGGGGTTATATTTTCGTAGTAATTATTATTTGGTCAGTCTAAACTCATTACTGTCTGTGTACCATATCTGGGGACTTGTTGTGCTACGTGACACTTCGTGTAACCAATATAAAATCCATATAGATAGATGTTATCAAAGTTAAAATAGTTTGACTGCATGCAGTATGACACAACTCAGCTGGAGGAAGGCTAAGCAAGGGTGTTCTAGTCTAGGTGAAATACACACTGATATGTCAGAATAGTACACAAGATAAACAATTTGGTACTTGACTAAAGGAGAGTTATTAGTTTATTGTGCTGACTATATATTGATTATTTACACTGTTAAAGTGGGCAGCGTAATGTGTATCTCTTTCTTTTGCAGGTCACTTATCAAACAGACCTTTTTTTAGATAAAAACATAGATTATGCTGTAAATGAACATCAAGTCTTGTTAAATGCCTCAAAATGTTCGTTTGTTTCAAGTCTTTTTCCACCATGTGAAGAAGCAACAAAATCCACAAAATTTACTTCAATCGGCTCAAGTTTCAAGGTAAAGCAAAATGTTTTTCCTGCTATTTATCTCCTTTTTTTGTATTGACTTTTATTTTTGTATGGCATCGCAGCAACAATTGCAGAGTCTGCTAGAAACTCTGAGTGCATCAGAACCACACTATATCCGGTGCATAAAACCAAACAATGTTCTCAAGCCAGCAATATTTGAGAACAGTAATGTTCTCCAGCAGCTTCGTTGTGGAGTAAGTTGTGCTAACGTGTTTCTTTTGTATCAATAAACATGCAAGAAGTTGATAAAAAGGATTTCTAGAGGCACTGTTAATACTTCATACATGGTTAATATATCAATGGACAGCAGAGTAGACCATTTTATTTATTAATTGGAAATGCATTCATGTGACACAGGACTAGTTGAAACATCTTGTCTTTCTTTTATATGTCAATGGGTTTTATATAATGACGATAAATTTACTGGAAATCAAATTTGTGGCCTTGATATCTCTTTATTTCATAATAAATTTATATGATATTCATAATCCAACTTTTTTCACGAACACCTTAAGACAAGTGTTTTGCTTTTTACTTGATTAATAACATCCTCCAAAAACTCACTTTACTTCTTAAACACTGGAAATGGTCTATATTTCACCAGCTTCTTTTAAGTCTGTTAATATGTAGCATAATGGCTGCAAGTATAATATAGGAAGCAGTCAAAAATTAATTTTTGTGTTAAACAATTACTGCCTGAGAATTGGAAAAAGGAAAAATGAATAGAAATAATTGTTTTTTAACATGATACAATAATTGTCACTTCAGCAGATGTCCACTATTCTTTGCCAAATAATTTTCGAAAGGTGGAAGATGTTTTTTTTGAAGTCATCCCCATTGTAGGAATCTTATTAAAGAAAGTCTTCCTGATCTTACAATAATTGGTCATTTAAATTGTGAGACTTTATCATTCTTTTTGTACAGGGAGTTTTGGAGGCAATAAGGATAAGCTGTCTGGGATACCCTACTAGGAGGACATTTTATGAATTTGTTAATCGATTTGGTATTCTGCAACCCAAAGTCCTTGGTCGAAGGTAAATTTGTAATTTACTTAACTGATTCTGTGTTTCTTTCCAATGTATTGCATATCTTATGTGTTTCCTTCGCAGCCATGATGAAGTTAATGCTGCAAAAATGCTTCTTGACAAAGCCAATCTTGCAGGCTATCAGGTAATCATTAGAACTAGTAACCATTTTATACTGTTAACTTATATTCTAGTTCTTTAACCTTTTATTAATCCATCCCAGTGTCCTGAAAAGAACAGTTAACATTCAACAGATATCCTTTGCATTTACCGATACATTGAGACATTCCTGTAATGCATGACAATCCCAGACAGAATTGCAGAACCAAGCAGCATCTGTTAAGTCACAATGACAAAATATTAACATGCCATTCCGTTGCTCCTTTTATGTGCCTCATTTTCTGACTTCAAATGCACAGATAGGAAAAACGAAAGTATTTCTTCGTGCTGGTCAAATGGCAGAGTTAGATGCTCTAAGAACTGAAGTTTTGGGACTTTCTGCTAAAAAAATACAAAGCAAACTTCGGTCATATCTGGCTCGCAAAAAATATATCGAGCTGCAACAATGTGCTACACAAATACAGGCAATATGCAGGGGTATATTTTTTACAAAAATTGAAATAGGAACTTCCATTCTCCTGTTCTTTGTTTCCTGTGAGATCTACTACCGAGTGTGACTCCTTTACTGTGTTTTCAAAGGAACAATTGCAAGGAGGTGTTATGAAAACCTTCGTAGGGAGGCAGCTTCATTGAAAATGCAGACCTGCTACCGTATGCACTATGCAAGGAAAAACTATGTAGAAATCTGTTCTGCGGCAACAAGTATCCAGTCCGGTTTACGTGGTATGGGTGCTCGCATCAAACTCCGCTTGAAGCGGCAAACAAAAGCTGCAGTGATTATTCAGGTACGTAAACGATATGTTTTTTGTTCTGTAAACACCCACTGCTCTTTGAAAAATGACGTTCTTTTGTCTGTAATATATTTTTACAATATAAGAGTAGGATCAAATGATATCTGGCTCCAAAATGCGATCTCATATCTCTATATCCAGCTTGCACACTTCTTTATCGAGTTGGATGCTGAGCTTAGCCTACAGCTCAAGTGATTGTTTCACTTATAGTCATTCATAAATCCATGTTTTTTTCTCCTCCTGTTTGGACCTCTTTTTCATGTTTAAACTCACTCTTCTTCTTGACTAATATATGCTGGGAAGAACTCATGGCGGTCATTTTAAGAAATGTTTGTTCATTACCCTACCTTGTATGTTCTTGTTCCTTGCAGAGTCGATGTCGCTGTTATTTATTGCGCTCACAATATCTTAGGCTGGTGAAGGCCACAATTACAGCTCAGTGCTGTTGGAGAAGAAGAGTGGCCAGAAGGGAACTTCGAAACCTCAAAATGGTAAGAAACCCTTTCTTTCAATATTATTAAACTTCCTTTTATCTTCTGTGTCCTTTTTCCCTTGGTTTATATTTATTGTCCTGGACCTCAACTGAAGTTTCTCAGTAATCAAGTATACAAATTTATTTAGTTGTATACATTGCAGTTATACAAGCACAAAACAAACATATAATTGGGTTTACGAAAATCATAGTTATTGTAAATATCAAGTCCCGTTTCTTGACCAATTTTCTCCTGGCTACTTTGTTCATCTACTTTCAGGCTGCAAAAGAGACTGGTGCTCTACAGGCTGCCAAAAGCAAACTAGAGAAGGAAGTTGAGGAGCTTACATGGCGACTACAGCTGGAGAAACGTATTAGGGTATCTTTTGTCACTCAAGTTACAATTATATTTGTTTTTGTTTGGTTAAATGCATAGGGAAGGGATATAAGCCTTGGTACTATACTTTTGACTGCATCCCTAGGGTACCCTACTCTATTACTTGACCTCAACAAAAATGTCTGTGTCACTGAGTTGCTATTGCATGGTATGTGCAGGCTGATGTGGAAGAAGCTAAGACACAAGAAAATAAGAAGCTCCAATTACAATTGCAGGAATTGCAATTGCAACTCAAGGACACAAAGGACCTATTGAAAAGGGAACATGAAGCTGCCAAAGAAGCATCAGATAAAGCTGCCGCAGTACCAGAGATTCTTGCTGACACAGCTCAACTCAATGAGCTTACTGCTGAAAACGAGAAGCTCAAGGTATCAACGTAACAAATTTCAAATGGAAGGAGTATGAGATATCCAAGTAATGTATTGTAGCCTCAATTGAGTTAATTATATTGTTCTCTTCTTATTTCCAGTCATTGGTGGCCTCTTTTGAGGAAAAACTTAAGAATGCAGAACAGAAGTTCGAAGAAACAGAGAAAGCTAGGGAAGAATTAGTCAAGAAAGCAACAGATGCAGAGTCAATGATAAATGAACTGAAGAACACAATGCAAAGGTTCTTCTGACGTTACATAAAAGTGTTGATTCTATCTGTAAAGTTATCAAGCATTACATGTTGTAAATTTTGTCATGATTAGCCTTCAAGAAAAGTTGACTAGCACGGAGGCAGAAAACCATGTTCTCAGGCAGCAATCTATGAAAGCAAGACCTGATAATATGCCTTTGCTTAACATGCACCGAAAATCAGTACTCTCTCTCTCTCTCTCTCTCTCTCTCTCTCTCACCCATAGAAATTTAACATACACATTGGATCGAGGTCGGTGTGTGTTTAGGTTTAAAAGCAAGTGTGCAATCTAAGACTTGTGGATGTGTTGTATGCTCTTAGGGATTTTATTTTTAATATGATGATACACAGCTCTCCTTTGTGTTTGAGGAAAAAAATTAGCATACACATACTCTTATGCTTCTTTGTATTTGCAACTCTGCAGAATTTGGCTAATGGAAGCCTACATTCTGATGAACAGGTGTGGAGCATCAATCTTATAGGTGTTCATTAACTTGTTTTTATTTTTTTATTATAACTTAATGTAATAATCTCTTCAGACCCCTGACGACACTCCTATGGAGTTTGGAAGGAGATCCATCATTGAGAGACATAATGTATACTTACTTGGCTGATACTTTATATCTGGAAGCCTTTATTAAAAGGGAAACAAATAAACTTATGGTTTCATTTAACTTTCCTTGCAGGAGAGTGTTGATGTACTGATAAATTGTGTTGTTGAAAATGTTGGATTCAGTGAAGGAAAGCCAGTTGCTGCAATAACCATATACAAATGCCTTCTTCACTGGAGAATTTTTGAGACAGACAGAACAAATGTTTTTGATCGATTGATTCAGATTTTTGGTTCTGCGATGCAGGTACAACTTTCTAGTACCAAGCCAAAATTCTTCATTTTCTCACTTTGTGATATCACACGGTGGCATGTTCTTTTATCTCACTATTCTTACCTTCCTAAAACATCATATATTTCTCAGAAACAAGATAATAATGCTGATCTCGCATACTGGCTATCAAATTCATCATCTTTACTGATTATACTACAAAAGAGCCTCAAACCTCCTGGATCATCTGTAACTACTCCAATGAAAAGACCGCAGACTCAGACATCATTCCTTGGAAGGATGGTATGTCTCTGAAGTATATGTCATTTTCATGATATTTTTTTATTCAAGTGCAGATTTGGTGCCCAGGGTGCCCTAGTTAGCTAAAATACCATGTTGCAACGTTTCAAAAGTCATCACAGAAATCATGTACACATAGAGTTAAGTATAGCCACAAAAATTTAGTTTGAAATCCATCCTAGATGCCAGGAAACAAAATGGACAAGCAGTCAACCTGGAACTGTTCATCATGTGCTGACAGTGACACTTCTATTTTTTAAGCTCAGCATCAAAGATGAATTTCAAATTGAATTGTTGTGGATACACTTAACTTTAGGTGTACTACATACATGATTTCTGTGATGATTTTTGAAACATTACAACATGATATTTTAGCTAACGAGGGTGCCATAGGATTTTCCTTTTCATTTTAGCTGATGGAATCATTGAGACTTTTTTAATTATTTATTTAATCCGTAGGTCTCTCTGATTCTGAGTCTAGAAGCTGTATTTTGTTTAAAAAATTAAATTTTGGGATAGGGTACAAAATGTTATTGATTGATTTTTTCCTTTGATGGAATATTGTTCTTAGGGATTTCGTGCTTCAAGTATTACTGTTGATATGGATCTTGTCCGCCAAGTTGAGGCTAAGTATCCTGCCCTTCTTTTTAAGCAACAACTTACAGCTTTTGTGGAAGGCTTATATGGAATGATCCGAGACAATGTGAAGAAAGAAATATCTTCAGTAATTGCACTAGTCATTCAGGTTACCTCATCTATCGAAAGTGATCCTCAGGTTAAATATTATTTCATATTTTTGATTGTTCCAGCTGGATTAGTACAATTAGTACAATTTTTTAAAATAAACGTGTTGGAGGATCCTAAGTGTGTGTTGGAGGTGTGTGTGGTGTTGCCAGGGTTCTTACCCTTTTTTTCTTCTTAATGATATGCAGCTCTCCTGCATGTTTGAGATTTTTTTTTAAAATAACAACAACAAATCAATATCTTCAAGTACATCTAGTCAAATTTACAGTGTGACTTCACCTGATGTATTTATGGTTCAAAAAACATCTAGTTAAACTTTTTTCCGAACGAAACAGGAGAGCTGTGTATCATTTCATTAAGAGAAAGAGTACAACGAGTCAAGTTAACATAATCTGATTCGAGAGGGGTCACCTCCCACACACCCTGAACACGAAGTCACAAAAGCTCCATGGGCTGGAGCGAAAAAACATACACAACCAAACAAGACCAAAGGATCCGTTGGGCCTAAGTACCTAGGAGCGGTGAGCCAGTGACCTCATGAGAAGTTCATTGAATTTAGAAGCACCGGCCATGCAACGTAAGGCACATTCATCTCCCATGGTCTGAAGAAGCAAATTAATATTAGACGTCACTCCTTCAAACACACACGTATTCCGGTGTTTCCACTATTAGACATGTATAGTGCTGTCCTGTTTGTTGTATTTGGACATGCTATAACCGAAGCCCTATTGGGTTATATATATGAAAGATCACTCCCCCCTAAGAGATTCTAAAATAATGAATGAATTCAGCCCTTTGAGCATCTCTTTAGGAACTCCTCCAATAGCCTTCTTCCACCAGTTAGAGATGTGAACATTTGTTGTCAAGGACTCAAGATGCAACAATGTCAAAATTCAGGCGTTGTAGGATCGATAACCACACTTGCTGGGTAAAGACACATGAGATGAGCAATTGTTGGATAGTCTCTTCAATCCAGTCAAAAATAATTGACGCTTTTGGCTTCTTATGATTTTCAAGTTGCGGTTTGAATCACTATTTTTACAGGAGAATATAATTGTAATATCTATGGAAGTGCTTTCAAGACAAATCTGCACATGATTTTTTTTGTTTCCAAACTAAATTTTGTGAAAGCTAGAACTAGAATCAAAAGTTTGACTAGATTTTTTTGATGCAAAGCTTGACTAGATTTTGGTCAAAGTGTGAGTATTTGTGACTGGAGGGAGCAGCGTTACTGACCAATGTTGGCTGGCTCCACACACACATGCACACTTGCAAGAACTAATCAAATTAATAACAACCAATTATCACTCTCATTTTCTCAGTAACTTGCCTTTACCACTGACATGCTGAACACTCCGTGCTCTGTGAAGAAATTAGGATCTTCCTTCTATCATGCACGTCTTCTTGCTGGTATAAGTCATTGTTGCGGATTAGGCTATCATTTTTTAAATTTGCATGCCACTTCTATAGCTGCGCTCTCTTTCTGGCCATAATTTGTTGTTGCTAGTCTAATGCCTTGTTATATCCTTATTGATTCTCAAGGCACCGAGAAATGCAAAAGCTGGTTTGATTACAGATCAAGGTAGCTATTGGCAGACAATAGTCAACCATTTGAATGACCTCTTGGGAATTTTGCAAGAAAATTGTGTAAGTCTTACTGTTTTCTGTGTACTTGTGTTGCATTTGGTTACATGGTGTTCTGATTTCTGATCATTATGCTGAAATTCTAGGTACCAACAATTTTTGCTCGGAAGATCTTTACACAAATTTTCTCATTCATCAATGCTCAACTCTTAAATAGGTACAATTTTTTAGTCTATAATTCAGCCTGACATATTTTTTCTGATGCTAATGTTTTCTTCTCCTGTAATGTTCTAGTCTTCTCGTGCGGCGAGAGTGTTGTTCCTTTAGCAATGGGGAATATGTGAAACAAGGGTTGGACGAACTTGAGACTTGGTGCACAGTGGCCAAGCCAGAGGTAAATAAATGGAAAAAATATTACATCACCAAATTTTTGTGACATTTCTACTTCGCCCCCTCAAACTTGAAATTCCAAACATGGAACAAATAACCCCCTGTATAGTCTTTTTCTCCCTGTCATGTACTTCATGAAATCCTTACAAACCAACATAAACAGTGAAAAACGTTTATTCACATTGGAAATACTGTGCTACCTAAATAATTTTAACCCTTCTCATGGAAAATGATGCTAGATGATTATCTTGCATGGCCCCTCTATAAACTAAAAAAACAAAGTTTTATGTTAGGTTTCTGTTTGAGCTTTTGTAAGGTTGAACATGGTTGTCTGGTAAACCTAGATTTATTTCATTGTAGTATTGGCTTTTCATAATAAATCCAGAATAGTGTTTCGTAAAAGAAGGTAAAACAGAAGAAAGCTATCCATTAAAATGTCAGTGAAGTTCCAGTATTAGTATCCTCCATTCATTTTCCTTTTATTAACTGTCAAATACTAACAGTACGCAGGATCTGCATGGGATGAACTTAAGCACGTATGCCAGGCTGTTGGTTTCTTGGTACGTGATTACTTACCGAGATAATTACAAGTTTGGTTAGTGCTTTAAGCTGGGACACGTGCTATTAGGTTTAAGCAACAGAATTTAGGGCCATTTGTGCTTTTCTGTTTACTGTTGTAGCTTTCACGTATGTGTATTGGTGTAAGGCAAGATGAAAACCACGCCAGTTTTAGTATTTCTAAACCATTTTTATAATACTAGCCTTTGCGTTGGTCTGCAGGTCATTTTCAAAAAGTTCAGGATCTCGTATGATGAAATTATCAGTGATTTGTGCCCAGTAAGCTTCCCACTACCACCACATGCACACACATGCAAAGGAAAGATAACAAGAAAAAAAAAGAAAGTATGCTCATCATTTGCACTGTGTTAATGCAGGTATTGAGTGTCCAGCAAATTTACAAAATATGCACGCAGTATTGGGATGATAAATATAATACTGAGAGTGTATCTGAAGAGGTAAGAAGCACATATGTGCATGATGATGGATGGAGGATTTGTGTAAGGTGATTGTGCTGAATTAAATTGACTTGTTGGCTGGATATAGGTCCTTGATGAGATGAAAAAAGTGGTGAACGAGGGAACTGGCCAGAGCAATTCATCAGACAATACATTTTTGCTAAATGAGGAAATAAGGTATTTTTAAATTTTTCTAAATTTGAATTGGAACATGAAAGGAATATAACATACTGCAGGGTGTTGTTGATTTTGAATTATCTTTCCTGGGACAAACAGTATGCCTCTATCACTGGAGGAAATTGCCAACTCTATGGATGCCAAGGAATTTCAGAATGTGAGTCCACCACAGGAACTCCTTGACAATGCTGCATTCCAGTTCTTGAGAAGCTGAGGATGAGAGGAGGCATATATGTAAGTCCATCCCCTTAAGACACACAGAGAGACAGACTTAGATACAAGATACAGATAGATAGAAATGCTGGTGTTAGGTGCTGTAAATTCAGATAGATCGATCGTGTAGCTTTTGAAATTCTTCTTCATTCTCGCTTCAGGGGCCGAACAGGGCCTTGTAAATCATTTGCTTGTATCCACTTTGTTTATGATAGTTAGCTGTAGGAGTTTCTCAGAAAAAATGCTGTAGGTTGGTGTGAGGCGCCTCCTGTATTAGGAAGAACATTTTTATCTCGGTGCCCTTCCCAAAATTGCCTTTAGAAAGAAGCCCATTCATTCTTTGTTTTAGGGCAGTTTCAGTGGGTTTATATTTATTTATTTATTTATTTATTTATTTATTTATTACTTACTTACTATGGTGTCATATTAGCAAAAGTGATGATGTTCCATCTGTCATGTAAATTATTAAAGGGGAGAAGAGACATGAAACTCAGCACCAACCCACTGTTGTCCTCAGCTAGCGGCTCCCCCGCCGCCCAACCTCACCCTCCCCTAATCGGAATCTAAGGAGTCAACCTTGTCCCTCAGCTGCAGCCAAACTCGCCAGCGGCTCTTTGTTGCTGATTATGCTGCCCACTACCCGCAAATTCTTTGTTGCCTTTGGCCACTACATGCTCTCTCCCAATCCCAATCTCAATCTCAATCCCAATCGAAGGAGAAAGAGATGGACCCCTTGGCTATTGACTCCACCCAACAAATGTCCTTCGTTGAGCGCTCGATGGGAACTTCGCTGCCTCGCCATCGCCCGTAATTGCCAGCACGGTCATGCTTGTCACCGCCACCGAGCACCGTTCTTTTTTTAGTAAGGCCATAAAAGCTTTGCCGATTCTTTATTAGACGAATAAAAGAAAAAAACAAAGTTATTTATAGAAAAAATATGCAAAACAAAAAACAACTCGAAAACTAAGGCAAGAGTGCCAACTACTACGGCGCACAAGCCGTCTACCACACAAAATAAAAGCCAAATTGTGAACAAAATAGATAAAAACAACCCCCTAGTTAACAGAACCAAAACCTAAAAACTGATACTCCGCGTTGATGATTGGCCTTGTTGCCAACTGGTACTGTTGAATGTCATCTTTGCAAAGAAGAGCTTGTAATGGTTGCAGAGTTTTGTTGGAAAGTCCTTCTGTTTCTTTCCTTCCAAATGTTCCACCAAAAGAAGATCATAATTCCATACCTTCTTTGATTTGAAAATTTTGCCCGACATTTACACCAGTAATTGTTTAGTGATCCATTCATGCCCACGGAGTCAAGTACCGAAAGATTCAACCATTGTTTTATATATGACCAAGCTTGCTTCGAGAGGGGGCAAACTTTACATAGGTGATTTGGTGTTTCTGGGTCATGTGTCCAATTGCATTTCAATAAATTGTTGGTGGTAAGCTTGTGAAGGAGTATCCAAGCAAAGAAAAGACATTTAGGGTCCATCCTGCTTTCCAAATTGGATTTGGTATGGACTCTTTGTCATGTACTCCGTCATCTGTCTAACGCCATTGTATTAAGTCATCGTTATTCTCTTGTAATGTAACTCCATGTACTTTTTCCCATAATGTAACATGATCCTAGATACTTCTTGTGCCGTTTGAATGGGAAGGATGTGTGAGATCTACCGATTATATTTTTTGTGATAAAAAGATTCACCAATTATCTTGTAGCCTTTTGGACTGTAATTTGTTTCTCTTTGCTTTTTGGAATAATGATGGTGTAAGAGACTTTGTTGTCCTCCCATCTATCCATGATGTCCACATTCATGTTGTCCTTCCATCCCCTGCCATGACCATAGTGGAAGCAGCAAAGAACTCATGGTCCTTACTATCACACGGTAACTCTAGTCCATTCCACTCATGAACTTTGTGCTTCCATTTGAATCATAGCCACCTTAATATTAGTCCCTCGCAAAGCATTCTAGATCTAAAATCCCAAGCCCACCTTTTGTTTTTTGGTTGGCATGTTGTTGGCCAGTTCACCAAAGAGTGCCCACCATAAACCCTGTCTGGAGTTTCGCCCCTCTACAGAAAACTCCTACGAAATGATCAATATTTTTTGTAAAAAACCATGGGAAAAATCTCCACCGCACCAACTAAAAAGAAACCAAAACCAGAACAGTTACATAGAAACCATTTTTTTATTAGCCATTTTTTCAAGAAAAGCTATCATGTCATAGATGGGCTATGGTGAGAGGACTGTCTT
>JAKNSH010053804.1:0-12545 GCA_027790015.1 Cymbopogon flexuosus
CCCAAGGAGGATAGGCCTATGGGATTTCCACAATGAGTCCTAGTACCAGGTAGGTTAAGGCGTAATAAGTCAAAGAGGTCTTAGCGGAACTCGATAGGCCAAAAAGGAGGGACTCATCAAAGGAAGTTGCCGACTCGGGTAGGCAAGCAAGAAAGTAGACTCCTTCATCGGCCAGGGTACTCCTGAAATCTATCTCAGTAGGGAAAAGAGGAGTTATGGTATAGAGTAATGTATGATTCTACATTGATAACATTTACTGGCATGATTGAGAAATATTTGTAGTCTGAGGAACTCGTGGAAATGGTTCTATCTACAGTTCTCAACTTTAAAAAAGGTAAACTGTGTACTGAGATTGAGAATTTAAATACTCCCTCCATATTCTTTTATAAGGCACACACAAATATCAAGATTCGAACTTTAAAATCTTTGACAATAATTTAGACAACGATTTTTAATTATTAGAATACAAACTTGATATGGTTAGATTCATAATCAAATACACTATCCAACTATCATAAGTTTATAACAAACAATATAATATATATAAGATAGATAAACGGTCAAAGTATACTTTGGGAGACCGTGTCATGTCAAGCCGTGCCTTATAAAAGATTATGGAGGTAGTAACTAATAGAGTAGCAAGTCCGTGGTCACTTAATTTGATGCAAGGTTAGGAACACTTGAAACATAACACTTGCAGCATATCAGTGTTAAAGAAATAATTCTTAATGAAATTATATTCATGGTACTCACCGTCATAAAGAAAAGTCCTAACAGAAGACCACGATAGGGAGCTATATCTGACTCAACCTGCAAGGAGAACTCCGTTTCTGCTAGTAAAAGACCAGCCAAAAAGGCTCCAAGTGCCATTGATAACCCAGCCTGTGAATAGTAGTACCATAGAATCAAAAGTAGTTTTAAGCAATGCAAAGGCTAGAAATAAACAGAATACGAACCCGGGCTGTAAGAAGACTTGTGCCAAAAATAACAAGGAGTGTATTTGCTGAAAATATCTCAGCATTCCGATTTTCAGCAATTATTTTGTAAATAGGCCGGAGCAACTGTTTGATAGAAAATGGAAATTGCTCGTTAAATAGTTGCAGATAAATGTAGCTGCAAGGAGAAAAAACTGAAACATACATGCACCAAAGGAAATAAGCCCATGTCCAGCTGGACCCAGGGTCTATGTATGTCATACAAAAAAGTCCCAGAAAGGGTAAGCAAAATAATGGAACAGTCAACTCACCAGACGACCTCCAGCAATTATGGCAGTTATAGCAGCTACTGCTTTGACTGCAGCCATTCCCATGGCTTCTGCTATTGCTTGGAAACCAACCTATAAAAGAAACAGATATTGAATGAAGGCCTCAAGGATCAAACAGTTCAAAAGAAGTTGTAAACGGGGCATGATTTTAGGAGCGTTGTGGCATCCTGTGGCACGGGGGGTACGCCTCGACTCTGAGGCACCGCCTAGGCGATATGGCGTGACCAAAACCTTGTGACATCCTGTGGTGCCTGAGGTACAGTTCAATGCCGGTGACACCTCAAAAACCATGAAACTCGGAAAGGCATCGACTGCATCACTCACAGTTGGATGCTATTTCCAAAATTTACATATCATAGGACTATAGAACAAATTTTCTTATAACACGCACAAGGATAATCCTGCAGATCAGTCACTGATGCTACAAAATTGAATTTCACCTTGCCATCTGAAATATAAAAATGTCTATTGCTACAATCAAACTATAACAGTCCTGAATAACAACAAGAATTCAATGATAATTTTGATTCAACATGAGTTTTGAAGTGCTTCTAGTCACTAAAAATCATCCTACCATTGGTCTTCACAGACTAGTTTCTCGTGCTACAGTAGATTCATGATCTAATTGCGCGTATACCAATAAGCAAACGGTCCTAGGACAGACAAGGACAAGAGCATAAGATAAAATGGTTACCCCTCCTTTTGAAGAATTAGGTGATATGAGAGGTATTAATATCAACAGGACCACCACAGCCAAATCCTGGGGACAACACAAGAAAAATATATTAAAAAGGTAAGCTAGATTAACATTACTAAAGGATTGAAGGCTCTTAATGCTTCAGAATGAGCATGTCATGCAAATCGATACTGCAACTGTGAGGTGGGATCTAAAAGTTGTGAATAGAAGTGATGTGCTGAAGTACATTGAAATGATGGAAAGCATAAGCTGCACTATTTCAAAAACAGGGAACATATCTGAGCACAGTGAAGTATACCTGGAACAATAACACAGAAAATGTAGCACGTCCATGACGTGACGTACTTTCACCACGCTCTTGCAACACCTAGAAAAGCAGAAGACTAAATGCTTAAAGGCCAAGCAACAAATAATATCACAAAACTTGAAAAGTGCAGATAAGGACATGATGAGGCATGGTTCCGGTCAAACATTGAATTTGAAACATAAAACCCATGGGTTGGAACACAATATATCAATTTGATTGCATTACAGATAACAAATAGTGATCAAAGAGACAGAATGGAGACCTTGCCTTTTGTCCAAAATGTCAAAGTGTCTTTGACCAGAGGGAATGGGATTTTGTACTTGCCTAAATGAAACCTAGTTTATGCCTGAACATGGCATTTTGAACTCTAAAGCATGGCAACAAAACAAATTTCCCTAGTAGCTTATTAAATACTAAATGGCAACTCATATTAGCTGAAAATATTAAACAGGGGTACATGTTTCTGCTCATATGTTCAATCAGTAACAAAGAAACAAGAGTTTGATAGACAAGTGTGATTTTCAAGGAAGTACTTGTAAGACAACAGCTGTGGATGACAGAGCCAACCCACTCCCAACAACGATTGCTGCTGGTCCTGGTAGTGTGGCAAAACGATGAGCTATCACACCAACAGCTGCAGTAGTAGCCAACACCTGCCAATTGTTCAAATTTATCAGGGAGTAATTGAGTAATGATAACTGTTTGATGGTTGTGTTAGCATGAATAGAACCTGAGCAGATCCCAAGCCGAAGACATACTTCTTCATCGAGCTTAGCCTTTCCACAGAAAGCTGCAGGTGCAGGATATTAAGCCAGTATATGCTGAAAGAAGAAATAGTATCCAACCACTTAGTTGTATACCTCAAGTCCAATGTTAAATAGCAAGAACACGACTCCGAATTCCGCAATTGCCTTTGTCCCGTGCACATTACGGATGATGGAGAGCCCATATGGACCAATGAGGACACCAGCAGCAAGATATCCAAGAACAGGACTGCCTAAGGTATCAAGGTAAAATTTATTTGCAGAAGGTCACAAAACTTTCATGAAACTGATGGTCTTAATCACAAATGTTCCAACTTTTGTATGCACATGAGTTCATGCATTCTAGCTCCTAACTTCAGAAGTCCAGACATTTCAATTCAAAAAAAGCATGGTGCACAGTTGTCACTAAAACAGTACAAGTTGATGAGATCAGAAGGGGAGTCATTTAGTTTTATTGCAAACTTCCTTGGGTGACCAAAATAATGCAAAAAGCTACAGATGGTACTGAACCATGCCATGCACAAACAATATTAGAATATGTATCTCACCTCCAGGGATTTTCTGAAATAATGGTACAAAAATAACACTAGCCAGAAGCAAATACAATATGTCAAAAAGCGAAGCTTCTTCCTCATTAACCTGAATAGAGAAATGAAGAGCGTAAGGAATTTACATGCTAAGTTTCATTATAACAGTTGAATATCATAGATGTACACAAAATGAAATCAGAAGATGAGCAGGTTCAGATGAGGAAATTGTACCTCTTGATGAGGTAAGAGCTCTATTAGCGTCTTTACTCTCTGTGGAATTTGTCGTATCTCACGCTTTGTTGTGGAGGTTACCTTTCCAATACTTGTGGCAATGCCTTGCTGCTGAAATAGTTGACTCTTCTCAGCTCTATTTAAGAAGAATGCCCTACAGGACCCATAAAACAAAAACCCTTTCAGGTATTGCCTAACTGACATGAATTGAAATGATGTTTACCAGTTATAATAAGGAAAACACTCCCATCCCCATTTCTAATTTTCAATGCAAAGACGAGGTGACTATACAGAATACAGTATGCTTTTATCCGTACACAAACAGCAGCCAACAAGGTAAATTGGTGGAGTGCAGCTATCAGAAATTAAATCCTTACTGCAAAATGCAAAACCTAAAAAACACACAGCAGTTGTCATGTGACTCACCCTGCACCAAGAAGCAATATCCCAACAACAAGCTTCGGAGCCTGTTTTTGCAGTGATTTCATTAACCCCCGAAAGACAGATGTAGGCGTAAACTCTCCATCAACTTTGGAGGAGAAGAAAGATGCCGGGAAGAATCGGGATGATCTCTTAACCAGTGATTTTTGAGAACTCGGTGGTTCCTTGGTGACCTCCTTTCTTTCCATTTCCTGCTTCTTCCCTTGCTTCGACTTATCTGAATCAGGCTCAGCTTCTTTCTGAGCCTCAACAGGCATCTTATCACTGCTTGCTTCATCATATATCTCACGGGATGGTTCAAGCTGCTCAATGCCCTCAACAGTCAAGTCACCAACCATTAGACGCTCGATACTTGACACCTCATCCCTCAAAGATACATCATCAGTGTCATCGGTGCTATATTCATACCCTTCAGAAATGCTATCTTCTTCAGTGCTTTTCTGCTCTTCGGCAGATGACGTTAGCTCCACCACAGTGTCAACCGATGATATAGCCTTCTCCGCTTTCAGAAGCAACATTTCCGCATCGTTGACACGCTGTGCGGCTTCCATCTCAAGAGCCACCGCCTGTTCAGCCAACACCATTATATTGGCGACATCTTCTTCGGCCTTGGACGCATCCAACTGAGCCTTCTCAGCGAGCTCCGTCAGCCTATCAACCTCCTTCTGCAGCTCTATTTTCTTGTCCCGAACACGTCCCAGCTCCTCCTCGCACCGCGACAGGGCCGCCCGGCACTCCTTAATCTCTTCCTGAGCAGACACAAGGGCCTCCTCCTCCACGCCTTCTATGCTAACCTCCATCGGCCCAACCGACCCCCGCTTCGCTTCCAACGCCTCCGCCGCTAGCTGCAGCCGCGCCTCAGCCATCGACAGCGCCATGGTAGCCTTCTGGACAGCCTCCTTGGCATCCGCCTCCTTTCCGATAATCTCCTGCACGGTGGCCACAGCCGCGGACATATCCCTCTGGGCGCCGTCAGCACGGTCCTTGAGCGCGATGGCCGACTCGGATATCCGCTGCGCCTTCTCCTCGAACATGGTGCTGTTGAGCCTGGCCACCTCCAGCTCGTTCCTGGACCGGTGCAGCATCTCCCTGAGACCGTCGACGTCGGCGAGGCCAGGGCCGGGGCCCCTGTCGTCGTCGGACCCCGAGCTGGTGGCCTCGTCGTCGTCGTCGCTGACCTCGCCGGAGCTCTTGGCGGCGGCCTCCAAGGGGCCGTCGACGTAGGCCAATGAGTCGTTGCCCTGGCACCGCGGGCGGGGCCGCCCTCTAGCGCGGAGACCGAGATGAGGGCTCCCGCGCGTGGGAGCCAGGTAGAAGAGCCCGCCGCGGCCGCGGAGTGCGGCGGACGCGAGGCTCCCGTTCCCGCCGCCGCGGTGCCGCGCTCGCCGTAGGGAGCAGGGGCGGAAGCCATTCCCGGCGGCGCCGATCTGCAGGCCCGGCCCCGGGGCCACGCGGCTGGGCCCGACGCCGGAGGCGAACCTGGACAAATCCATGGTACCCTATCCTGTATGGTTGCCAAGCACGAGGACAATCGGAAACCCAAATCAAAGCCGCGGAAAAGGAGAGGTTGGGACGAGACGAGAGAAACAAAAGCGGGGGAAGACAGGGACAGAGATGGATGATGAGTGAGGAGTGCTCACGTACTGGTGGATACGGATTGGGTCAGAGGTAGCGCGACTGCACCGGAGGAAGGGAGGAGGCCTGTCACGGGAGAAGCGCCGGCGACGAGGAGGAGGAAGGTCGGAGGGAACTCGGCCTCATTCCATTGCTGCGACAGGAGTGGGAGGACCTCGAGGAAGGCGAGCTCACACGCTGGCGCTCGGTGTCAAGGCCAAGGTCCAGTTTTGTTTTGCGTGTCCCCTGCCTCTGATCCTCTCGCTTGTTTCGGCAGCGGCGGCGGAGAGGACGAGGAGGGACAAGCGCCTGCGCCTGCGAGCGGATGCCCTGTGGCAAGCGGCGACCCTGAACTGAATCCCCCTGGGCCTGGTGCTGGCTTTGTTCATCTGCAGATAAATTTGTTTGGATTTGTGATCCTCGGACAATGGTATATTCCTGAATAGTGGTATTTGTACCCCACTAATTCAGCGACGGGACCGCCACGATAGGGAGGGAGATTAAAATTAAAAAAAAAAAAAGCAGATAGAAACACAGCTCATTTTTTAGCTGTCGTTAACCAGAGAAAAAGGGGAGAAAAAGAAAAAGGCTGAGGACATGCTTAACATTGATGTGGATTTTTATACCAAAAAAGAAAAAGAAAAAAAAACGACAAAGAGATTACTGTAGACAAGTTTTTGGGGGGCAACGATTAGCTCACTAACTTCGATAAAGACTTCCTGGAGAGGCCTCTTTCTGAAAATGAGATTAAGGAGGTTGTTTCCGAGTTCGAACGCAATTAGAACAGTTAAGAACCTCAACTGGGAAGATGCAGCAGCATCAGAAGAACTTGTTTCTCTAGAACTTTTAAGTTCAGACCATGTACTGAACTGTAACGTTTTAAAAAATCAATTTTACCTATTCTCAAGTACTCTGATTCTCTCAACGGGCTAGGCTGCTGCTAGCTCAAACCAGGAAAATTTCGTAGGTGTATAGGAGTACCGCTTCGAGGATGCCTAAGAAAACAGTTATTGTATGAGACATAAAAAGGAAACACATCTCTTCTCTGCATTTCCATTACCGAAACGAGATTTAGATAAATACAGGAACGAAATATTCAATTACATACTAAGTACTCCAGTATATATCACAGACAGAGGTTAAGCTTATGGCTGGTACAGTACAGGCTCGAGGTTCTTCGGTTATAACCCCTAAGGTGCCAGCAAAGATCAGAACCCCAATTACACAGACACTGCTTTTTGTTGTGGCTTCTGGCAAAAATGCTTAAGCACGCTGTCCTGGCAGAGCATGGGTTACAGAAATGGCCCCAACAAAATGTTTCCCACCATTATGGCTCCTCTGTAGGAAAGAAGGAACATGCTACCTGCATCCTCAGAACGTTAGCTCTGAAAAAAATGTTGTGCCAAATGTACATCAAGTGTTGTATAGCCACAAACGTAAGTGTTTCCCTCAAAAGAAGTCTAGAACTGCAATTGTTGTACTGCATTGTTGTGTGATGTGTCCCATATAACCCCTAAAACTCGGCTTTTCAACTTTTCAACACCCTAACCGAGCAGCGTAGCTTGCACAATACCCTTTTCCCTAGTAAACTACCGGACTTGTTGGGAGCACACAATGACCAGGCAAACCATGGTGGCATAGAAAAGTCTCACGTGCTAACAAAATAAGCGGAAATACAAAGGAGGGGAAGAAAATGAGGGAACAAATCCTAAATTATGGTGATGGTGATGCCAGCAGCTACCTAGTTGACTATGACATGTTGGCAAGTTCTGCTAAACAGCAGCTAAACAGCAGTATGGTGAAGGCTGAAAGTTTTATGAATCTCAGGAAGTACAATGTCACTTTAGAAAGCTGTGTGTCACAAGTGTGCATGTTTAGGGAGCTGTGATTGGATGCTAGCTTCACCAAAACCAATTGAACAGAATGGGGGACATAGTTACCTGATAAGTTGCCTTCACACTGATGAAGAATGTCAGTTATCAGATGGGCCACTGTTTCATATGACAGCCTTGAACCTTATATCATCTTCCGTGCAATTTCCTGTGCATTCTTCAAAAAAGGAAGTGTGTTTGCTAAATCATTATTGCTTTGAGCCAACGTAATATTCAGCAGTATACTGCGGCATGTTTCTGCCAATCGTTGGTAAGGCTGTGCACAAAGCAAACCAATTTCTGCATAACTTTCAGATGGTCCGTCCACGGTTGGTGCATCCGTTATTCTCCGAAGCTTATTTTCCTCACGCGCACTTAACTCTTCTTGCAGTTTGGCTGCCATGACCGATGCCCTCTTTATACATCTAGACGGAAGCTGCAAGAAGACCAGGTGATCAACCTTAGCAACCAAAGTATAACAGTGGAGATCATTACTACTGTCTAATTTCAAATAGTAGCTGGTGTATAAATGCTATCGTTTAAATTAGAGGGTTCATCCCAACTACTGGAACAATCAACACAGGACAGATTTGCTACAATCTTGCATAGAGCACTCCAGTGAGGCAGAAACGACAAAATTAACCTGTCTATAATATTTTTATAGTAGTAGATTATCGGAATTCAGCACTTGCAAGACTGATAATCAGAACACATGCAGTAATAATTGGGATAGTTAGACACACCAATGTAGGTACCAATAACACCATGACGATGAAAATTTAGTCCCTCCCTAGATCAAAACAGCAAAACATGAAACCTTACAAATAAGCATAACGAACCTGTGCAAGCAGGGCAACATTAACACCAAAGCTTCTATCTGAAGCTCCAGCAACAAGTTTGTACAAGAAAATAATTTCTCCAAGATCATTTTCCTCTGGGCTAGTTTCCACCTGTTTATCAGTAACTTCCAAAAGCTTCCTTGTGGCTAGAAATGAAACATGATATGCCCCAACAGAACCTTCAAATTCTCTCTGAATATCAAGGATCTTTGGATAATGGGTGACAAAAATGACAATGCATTTTTTCTCTTTGAGAAGATAGTGTAAAGTAGCGTAAGCAATAGCAACACCATCATGTGTGCTTGTGCCTCGACCAAGCTCATCGATGATAACTAGGGATCGAGATGAGCAGTTACGCAATATGTTTGAAGCTTCATTCATCTCTTCATGGAAGGTACTTGTTCCTTGTTGAATACTATCAGATGCACCCATTCGGGTATAAATTCCATCAACAACATGCAACATAGCTGATGAAGCTGGTACAAAGGAACCAACCTACAAAAAACATGAAGATGTTTTTCAGGAATCATCTAAGTATCATGATGAAGTTTGTCAGCTAAAAGAAATCACTCTTTTTTTTGGGAGACAGTACGGCTTTTTGAACGAAAGTACAACAAGGTCATCATTTTATCAAAAGAAAAAGTCATCATGTAATACATTCACAATGTGCTGCCATAAAGGATGTCATGAGATTTACATACCTGGGCCATCATGGTAATTAGTGCAACTTGGCGAATGTAGCAACTCTTTCCTCCCATGTTTGGTCCCGTGACAATCTGGCAGTACTCACCATCCGTGTGAAGCTCAGTGTCATTTGGAACAAAATTGTTTCTAAGCAAAGACTCCAAAACCTAAAGCCCAACAGCAAACTGTCATCATCATTGCCAATGCACTTAACATAGGGCCTGTTTGACACAGCTCCAGCTCCATGAATTGATTGTGCTGGAGCTGTGGGCATATGAAGGCATTTGGTTGAGCAATTTTGTTGTTATTTAGATTAAACACATGCTTAAATCACATTATTTTATCCTATAAACTAAAATCCTGTAGCAATCTCAGAGCTGGAGATGTGCCAGACAGGCTAATATATATGGAATTGAACTGGAAAAGGGAAAGAAAAAGAGACCATGTCCTACCAGATAAACAGTTGGATTTAAAGATATGGAAGTATGTTTCCATAGATGTTTTTCATTGCCACCCACCTAGCAGTAATATATGGCCTAAACAGACAAGTAATGCAGCGATAGGAAGGGAAAATCCATGCTTGCACCCTAGTTTAAGACTTAGCTGATCCATTTTTAGAAAGTAATGCAGTGATAGGCAGTGGAATTCTGCCATTAGTAATAGCAAATAGTGTCAAGGTTTACACAGTACATAAATATGTTCCATCTTGTTGGTTACTCAACCAAAGGTACAGTACAAGTTTTAAAATATGCATGCAGTACTCAACAAGTATGCATAACTACCCTACCTTTTCAGAAAGGAGTTCTCAAATTTCAAGGTTCCTCTGTTTGTTGTCTTTCTAACTTTGGGACATATAAAAATCTGGCAGTGTAGGGCCACTACATATACAACTAAAAAAATGAAAGAAACCTACTTCAACAGCCCCAGAACCCACAAGAAAGTTTAAAAGTACTCATTATACTGCTTGTGATTTGCTGATCAAATTAGATATTGTTACTGATGTTTAGAAATGGCATGGAAAGTGAGCTACAGCAACAACTGACCGGGTGGCGTCCATCTTTGATGTGAATCTGACTTGGTTCATTATCATGGACAAAAATAGGCCGTATATAATTCTGCAAGGTGGAACAAAGGTTGGCCACTGGTGAACAATTTCACATAAGAGCAAATCAGATGTAAGGAGAGAGGAATTTTCATTACATTCTGCTTTGCAAGAACTGCAAATGAGTAGAGGCAGTCCAGAGCTGCAAGAGATTCAACAACTGCTTGAAACTGTGCATAGTACTTGTCAAAATCTGAGAGGAATTTATGCCACATAGACCTGCATATAACAGCTAGCTCCTCCTTAGCCAGTAATAGATTGTCCAGGTTCTTCAGTATTTCAGGGGTGTGGTATCTGATGGCCTTTTTTGTGCTATTTATCTTTATCCAATTTGATGGTACCCTTCTATCTACTGGTAGCTGCAGGCACACAAAAGATAGTCTTAATAATATAGCAAAAGATAAATATAACTTTTTTGCTAATTGAGAATGCAGTTAACAATATTTAAAGCTGAACTCAGGCCACTTAACTTCGATCAAATGGGTAGTTCCAGCTACGGTTTTAAACTCTAAGTTGCGCATACCAAGTTGCTTCCGGTACTCCACGATCAATAAATCAAGTTTATGTTCAGCCATTTTTACATTTACATGACCTTCTGCAACCTATAGAAGATGCAAGTGTCAATCCTCAGAACAGGCAAACAAAAGTTCATTTCGTTTTGAGGGAAGGATTTGCCTCTGGGAACTGATCCACAGATGCAATGAATAGGTTTAGCATATCTCCTTGATCAGCCGCATCTTTGTTAAGACAAGATAGAAGTTTCACAGCACTATTAAGTACGGTGGGAGATGAAGCTGTACTTATTAGCCTTCTCAACAAAGAGGAGTGCACAGGTTTATGCTGAGACGAGACAGTGCCAATATCATCAGGAACAAGCTTCTGCAGCTGCTTCCCAGCTGTGAGGATAGACTGGATAACACCAACAAACTGCAATGCAAACATTACGGAATGAGGCACCAATAAGAGAATCAAGCAGTCAGCTATTGGTATAAATACCGAGTGACCAGAATGATATGTAGCAAGGATACACGAAATGGTGAAAAAACCAGTTTGCAATCAACCAGAACAAAAAGGAAGAATACACATTTCACCTCTTTAGCTGTGGCTTTGCAATGAAAAACCCTTGTTATTCCTCTTTGAATGTCAAGTGATCTTCCCAGCAATGTTAAAACTGACAAAAGGACAGTACACAGATCACTACGCGCTGAAGCTGCGCAGGATCTATCCCCTCCATCCTGAAGATTGTTAACTGAATGCTGTGATCCCATTGATTCAAAAATCTCAGATACCGCATCATGACGAGCACAAATCAGATGTCTATCGCATAAGGGATGCGTTAACTGCAAGAACATCACATTATCAAAGAACTATGAAAGAACAGTTGAGACAAATGTAAAGCTTTTGAGATTGTCACATTTCATATGTTGCAATGTTCCGACATTTAGTTGGTTTCAATTGAATGATACACCATGCAAACATTCATTTCATGAGAAGGCATAGATAGCCTTACCCAGTTTCTAAACAATCTAGACCCAAAAGACGTGCATGTATTGTTCATAGTTTGGAACAGAGACCCTTCTGTTGTACCATCTGAGTTGTTTTTCAATACCTGAAAGCACGTTAGTTGTTAATCCATAAATTGAACAATAGAGAAGCAGCAGTTCACGGAGAAAAACACAACTCTAGGTGTCCTGTTGACTGTATATATGGGACAAAGAAATTATTGTCAACAAAAACTATCCATGAAACTAGAGGCCAAGAACAGACCTGAAAAAGAAATATTAATAAATATCCAAACAGAACTTTTGCTTTGAAAGTGTTGCAAAAGACTCTACCTCAAGTTGTTGAAGAGCGTTTGCTGATAAGGAAAATTCTGTACCAGCAGAAAATGGGCGGAATGAAGAACCAAAGCATATTAACCTTTCCATGCCGAAAACTTTGAGATATCGAACCGATAATGCTAATGCTTGAACAACTAGCTCTGGCATCGCCAAGATACCCTAGTTTTGAAGAAATGGTAGTTATAAGAAATCATATACTACATGATGAACTGGTGACTGAGGCAGGATGATAATAAATACATCAAAACACCAATCAGAACAGAATTAAAAGGCTAACGGTACCTCAATCCCATGAAGATTATTGTTGTCATCATTTGCTTCTATCAACTTTTGATCATCTTCAGCCCTAGAAGCATTGTT
>JAKNSH010054009.1:0-27529 GCA_027790015.1 Cymbopogon flexuosus
CGTCCTATAAACGGGAGGTGGACTACAGAGGATTCAACAAGAAAGTCACCTTCGCGAGCTACCACCGATCTGGAATATAGGGTACATCTGCGAATAACTACGAGCCTAAGCACCACGCTTACACTATGAAGTTTACCCTAACCTCTTGCAATAGATTAAAGAACTAAAAAGAGATTCGTGACCAGAAGAATAATATAAACATGAATCTTACTTGAATCAGAAGTTGATTGCCAGAGCCGTCTCAGGAGCAAGCCCGTGTAGAGCCCGATCCCGCCGAAGTACAAGCCAAAAAAGAAGCGCCGACAGGCCGGCACCTCTCCGCAACGCCTCCTTCGCTCTCCATCTCTCTACTATCTAGAAGTCTAGATCTAGAACTAGAAGATGAACTAGAACTAGAATATGAACTAGAAGAACTAGAACTAGACAACTAGACAACTAGAGGGATCTCTACTTCTACATCTTGATGGAGGGTTGAAACCCTAGTTTTGGCTCTGGAGGTAGACAATGATAATGATGATGATGATTCTTGCGTCTTGGGGGTCTTAGGCTGCATATATGGGGGCGCCTGGCCCTCCTCCTTCACTGAATAAGCGATGTGGTACTAAACGTTGCAACATACACCAAATTTTGTGCACCATTGGATCAAAACCGACCTTGTACGCACGGTGGAGCTTTGGAGACGTCGTGGAGGAGTTGTAGATCAGATCCATGAAGAAAACCTGGAGAGAACCGGCCGTTTGGGCCTCGAACCGGGCCTAAACCGGTGGACTGGTGGTTGTCTGTAGTTTCTGGAAGAATCTGGACGGTTCTGGGCGATTGGGCCGGTGGTTTAGGCGGCCCAGCCAGCCAAATAGTCATCCGCGCAGCTGAACCGGCCAAACGGCCACTCCTGGCCCGCCACGTCGCTCCCTGGGCCGGTCTCCCGCCTCCGCGTCGCGTGAGCGCACGCGCGCGTGGGGACAAGCCCGCCACGCGGCGGTCTCTGACTCGCCTGCTGAGTCGCCGTACAGGAGGAATCCCGCTCCCGCCCGCTGCCGCGCGGACGCGCGCGCGTGCGTCCTTGCTGGGCCACGTGTCGCCGTCCCGCTGGTTGGAGCAGTGGAGCAGCACCCCAGGAGGGGACAGCCTGCTGCGCCTGGGGCCCGCTGCCCGGCCCGCCTGTCTGCCTGTCGGCCGGCAGGTACTGTGCTGTGGGGCCCGCGTTGACTTGTATTTCTAGCGATTTCTTCCATGCTTGATATCTTTTCCATTCGGCATCCAAACGTAGCAAGTAATATATCCATTTCGATCAGCGCGATGAGAGCTTCGCAATGGTGTGCTCCATTCTGTCATTTGAGGTACTTTTATATGGTAAAATCATGAATGTCCCCGCAAAACAACTGAGCATGGAAAACTCGTGGAACTCGTTAGAATTAAGCCCTACAACTATGTTTTATAATTCTTTTTATATTATTTTGTGCAATAATTGATGGCTAAAAATGAGCATTAACAACCATCAACAGCCGCCGAACAGAATTGAAGGACGAATTAAGAAGGAAACATTTGCTGCTATGCTCATTGGTGTTAGATGAAATCAATGGATTGAAATCAGTGGTGTTAGAACAGAATTTTTTCAGTATTTGCCTGTATGTGGAAGTGAAGGCCAAGTTTGTGTGTGTGAGCCATGAAATTAGTCTTGAACTATGAAATCAGTGGATTGAAATTGAAATGTAATGAAATGTGTTGTGGTGAAATGTGTTGCCTTCTACTCAGTGCTTTCTATTGTGTTGCCTTCTCCTCAGTGCTTTCTATTGTCCACTGGGTCAGCCATGGCGGCCGGACTCGTGCTCCGATGGCGCCAGGTCGCTGTCCTCAGCCTTGGTGGGAGCTGTGCAGGAGGAGGCACGAGGAGGAGGGCGGCCTTGGTCCCATGACGAAGGGGTGAGGAGGAGCGGCGGCCACCGGCGCTGCTAGGGTTCTGGCGTCGTGTTTCTGACAGTGAAGGGCCCCGTCATGTTTCGTCCGTGAATGAGAGAGGGATGGAGAGATGCGGGTCTGGACAAATTCAGCTTTGGGTGGAGGGCAAAAATGACCATGTGAAAATACGTATAGTACTCGGACGCCTGCAGCTGGGCCCAAATTGGTAGCATACGTACAGAATGACATAACTCAAACCAGTGAAGAGTTGCAATAGTATATTTCCAATTTGCAGAATTGCAATGGTAGATCTACAAAATGCGAGAATTGCAATGGTATAAAACCAAATAACCCTAGAATTTTTAGTTGTTGGGTACTTGGTACATATTGCTGTGGCTATATATATCCATTATTTGAGTCTCCAACAGTTATTTCAATAATTACATATCCGATTTGCCCTATGAATGAATATGCAAGCATACATTTCATGCTTATTTGAGTAATAGCAAGGAGACTCCCCAATATCATGCTAAGAATAGCTGATTTCCAGAAAAAAAAAAAGATGTCATTAGTTTGATGAGAGATAAAAAAAGGAACATTGAGAATTCGCGTTTGCTAAAGCTGAAGCAGCTATGTTCGAAGTAATAGAACGACAGTGATCGAAACCACAGAGCTTGCGCAAGCTGCCATAGAGCTCGCCGATGCTCGCCGTAGAGCTCGCATATGCATAGCCTCACACGCGGAGCTCGAGCAGGCCACCTTGCCTCACCGCGGAACGTTGCCGTGGACACAGGCACAATAGTCCACATAGGATCCGAAGGCATGGAGGTGAATGATTGGTCTTCATTTTTTTTCTGGACACTACGAGAAGTATTGTGTTGGGGAGCATAGTTTTTTTTGAATTTGGGTAGCTTTTCATTGCACTCGCAATGACGATTCGTCAACAACAATTACATTGACACTATCCGGGATTTCGAACGAAATGTGCTCTAACCCTTCAGTGCTACCCACCCCAGGAGCAGCAAGAACATGGGCTGCCTTGTTACAATTTCTTGAGACATGAACACACTCAAAACTAATAAAATTTACAAATGTAAATGATCTAAGCTCCTCTATGAGGCAACCATTCACCGATAAGTCTTGGTCCCTCGCTGCCCATGCTTGTTTTACTTGCATTGCGTCTGTCTCCAAGATCAGGCGGCCAATTCCCAAGTTGCTAGCCGCGTGAACCCCCTGTAGACAGGCGATCGTCTCAGCTTGCGCAGCGTTTAGCAGATGGTTGACACGCCCCCATCCATTCAGGACTACATCTCCATCACTGTCTCTAATCAGGAATCCCCATCCTCCGCAACGCTCCTCCTGTATGAAGGAAGCATCGCAGTTTTGTTTCAGGAAACCCTCTGGTGGTCGAGTCCAACGGTCATTGCTCAGTTTCTGTCCATTATGTTTTGAGGGTTTCAGACCTCCAAGTTCTTCAGCATAACATTTTATCCCTCTTGCAATCAGCTCAGCAGGCTTTCTTTTCTCCTCTTCTCTGATCATATTTCTCTCTGACAATATCGACCATGGGCAAATGAGCATGATATTTCGTTTCTCTTCCTTTTCCTTGAGAATGTGATCGATCACTTCCCTTGCATAGTTCAAATCCTATAGTTTTGAGCATTCAGTTTCCAGCTTTAGTTCTCTCCAAACATTCTTTGCTAGCTTGCATTTAAAAAAGGGGTGCCCACCATCCTCGTGAAATCTATTACAGACCGGGTAGACTGGATCAATTTTCATGCCTCTCCTCAACAAGTTTCTCCTTAGTGGGTGACTGTTATGAGCCATCCGCCAAATAAAGTGCTTGACTTTGTTGGGAACCTTTGATTTCCAGATTTTGTCCCACACAGGGTCATCTCCTCTCATACTACCTCCTTCAGCACCGCCTCCTGTTTTCTGACGCAGTGATTGATCGTGGCAGACTTTATATGCACTCTTCACACTAAACATGCCGCGCTCGTCATACTGCCAAGCAAGTACGTTGCCTCGCCCTTCGTTAACTGGGATGGCCAGAATGAGGTTTGCATCCTCTTCCAAAAAATCTCTCTGATCAACTCAACATCCCATTGACCTGTGTGAGGGTTTATCAAGTCATCTACATTTGAGAGAAAATTTCCTCCTCTTGGCGTAAGTGGACACCTTGAGAATTCTCTTGGCATCCAAGGATCAGACCATATCTTTATGTTTCTGCCATCTCCAATTCTCCAAATCATTCTCCAATACTCCTCCATGTGTAGGACATGCTCCACTTTGGTTTGGCTTCAACCACAGTGGTGTTCTGGTAGTAATTGGCTTTGAGAATTAATGCACATAGAGAGTCCAATCTACTCCACAATCTCCAACATTGCTTCACTAACATAGCTAAGTTAAAATCATGTATATCGCGAAAACCCAGTCCTCCCTCCTATTTTGTTTTCTGCATCACCTCCCTACTTAGCCAATAAATTTTGTGCTTCCCCTCTTGCTGATTCCACCGGAAATGGCACACCATTTTGCTAATCTCATCACATAGTGTTTTTGTCAGATCAAAGCACCCCATAGCAAAGGTTGGGATTGCCTGTGCCACTGCTTTTATGAGTACTTCTTTCCCTGCCTAAGACAAGAATGTCTCCTTCCACCGCTGAATCCGGTGCCAGACTCTGTCTTTGAGGTAGGCAAATGTCCCCCCAAATTGATCTCCCAACATGAACCGGCAGTCCCAAATACCTTTCATTCATTGTCTCCCTCGTCACTTGCAACTTTTCACATACTTCTCTCTTTTGCACATCCCTAGTGTTCTTGCTAAACAAAACAGCTGATTTTGCTTTGTTAATCATCTGCCCCGAGCACCTTTCATACAAGTCCAGGATATCCTGTAATTGTTGAGCATCCCCTCCATTCGCACGAATCAAGATCAAAGAGTCATCGGCAAATAGTAAGTGTGATACACTAGGCGCTGAGTGACAGATTTTCACTCCTGCAATTTTACCATCATGTTCCGCTTTCTGGAGTAACGCTGAGAAGCCTTCTGCACAAATGAGGAAGAGATATGGCGACAGTGGGTCTCCCTGCCGGAGACCACGTTCTAGTTTGAAGCTACCAGTAAGATCCACATTCACTTTAATCTTATATGATATTGTCATCACACATTCCATTATAAGCCCTATCCATTGCTCATCAAATCCCATTTTCCTCATCATTTCTTCAAGAAATCTCCATTCCACATGATCATATGCTTTGCTCATATCGAGCTTCAGTGCTGCGTACCCTAGATTCCCGTCCCTCTTATTCAGCAAATAATGAGTAATCTCACATGCAATAAGAATATTATCAGATATTAACCGACCAGGGACAAAAGCACTTTGGGATGGGCTGATGATCTCATCTAGAATTGATCTCAACCTTCCTGCTAGGACCTTGGACACCACTTTATAGGTGACATTACAAAGGCTGATTGGCCGCAGTTCAGTAACTCGCTCCGGGCGATCGGGCTTCGGGATTAGCGATATAACTGTTTCATTCGACCCCTCCGGCAACTTGTCACCCCGCACCACCTGCAGTACTTCTGTAGTTAGCTTATTGCCCACAACATCCCACAGATTCTTGTAGAAAACTGACGGCATCGTCCGGTCCTGGGGTTTTGAGATCTCCAATGGCGTCTAATGCATTTTTCACTTCATCCTCTGTGAATTCACCAAGGAGTTGGGCATTCATGTCAGCCGAGATTCGGGGTTGGACAGCTTTGAGTAGTTGCTGTGTCAACCCCTCCTCAATCTGACTAGACCTGAAAAGTTGATAAAAATGGTTAGAAAATAAAACTCTTCTTCTCCTCTTCATCCTCCACCCAACCCCGATTCTCCTTTTGCAAACGTCCTATTCTATTTCTCCTCTTTATTTCCGAACACATTTTATGGAAAAAACTTGTGTTTCAGTCTCCAAACTACAACCAGTTAACATGGGCTCTTTGTTTCTAGTAAATATCAATCTGCTCCTCCAATCTATCTACTTTAAAGCTCCACACCGCTTCTCTCCCCACAACTTCATCACATATAGGGGCCCTACGCCACTTCTCCAATTCTTTTTAGCACCTTTCACCCTCTTCTCTAATTCACCAAGCACATTATTTTTCCAATCTTGTAGCTGGCCGCAACACCTTTCACCTTTTCAAACAAACTACCCATATCATCAACAGCAGCCCACCCATCCTCCAGTACTCTTCTAAACTCCTCCTCCTTCAACCAGTTTGCTTCGAACCTAAACCCTCCAGCACCTCTCTGTCCCCTCGCCACAAGCTCCTCCTCTGTCGATATCACCACTGGCCTATCAAGTCGTTCTCGGATGTGGGACTCGCCACTTATTTGTTTATTTCTCCATGTGAACACATCACTTTCGAATCCGAGATCACTGAGTTCACAAGCTTCTAACGATTGCTTGAATCTATCCAAATAAATTTGAGCTCCTTGCACTCCCCCTTATTTTTCATGATGAAACAAAATTTCATTAAAATCTCCAGCGCACATCCATGCCTGGTTATTATTCTGTTGAACAGCCAAATCCTCCATCAACTACCACGTCTTATTCCTTTGTGCAAGGTCGGGTTCACCATATATGCCAGTGAACCACCAATTATTATTACTGCTTGTCGCCAAGACCTCCACATCAATATGGTACTTCGATCGATCCCCCTCCTCCATAGTAGGGCGAGCCCCCCCCTTTTTCCTTTGCACTCTACCACCACCATGTTTCCCAACCCAAGCTTCTTTTGCAACACTTTCATCTTTTTCTCATCGGCTTTTGTCTCCGACACGAACAACACTTCAGGAGACTTCTGACAATTCAGAAGCCCCCGAACTGCCGGGACATTTCCCAACCCCCGGCAATTCCACGCGACTAGCTTCATTTCTGCTCGCAGAGCCGGTCCGCCGGCCCCGCATTCTTAATGTTTAGGTCTTTCACCGACTCACTCCGATCATGCTTCATCTTCTTCCCATCCTCCGTATCCACCTCCATCAGTTCACTCCTATTTCTCTTATTACCATCCCCACCCTGGATCAGCTTTGCAGGTTTACTGGATGCACCAGTCCTCGGCCGCCTCTTAAAGCCCCTATAATTCTTTAGTATACCTCCCTTCTTCTCTTTCTCGATCCACCTCCCCCACAGCACCCACATCCACCTCTACGTGCATCGTACTGTTCACGTGCTCCTCACTACTTTTCCCCTCATCCACCCTCAACTCTGCAGGAACCTTGTTGTGTTCCATCACCTCTTTCGCCGCTGCTCCTTGCTCGGCTTCAAAGGTCAAAGCCTTTTTTGCTTCCCCTGTCCCCACCGGCGGTGGTACTGAGTTCTTGGCCGGGCTTAACACTTCTTCTTCCTCACCGATCTGCAGTGCGTCTACTGTTTTCTTCCTCCAGTCTGCTGAGTCACTTCTTCTCGGGCTCCCACTCCCACGACTGCCCCAACTCTCACCGCTGACACCACCACCTCCATGTCTACGAAAAGGAGGGGGTATTTTTTCCCCTGGTCTGAAACTCGAGCTCCCGGAAGATGTATTCTTTTCTGGCATGAAGCGCAGCTCCCTACTAAATTGCTTCACCATCCCCTTTTCTACCTTCTGCTCACAGAGACGATCAACGTGGCCGATGATACCACAGATGTAGCAGAAATCCGGCAGGAATTCATAGCTAACAGGGCACCAAAGTGGTTAAACCTCTGCTCCTTCCCCAACATCAATGGTAACACCTCGCATAACTGGCTGATTGATGTTGAATCTAATCTTTATCATTAAGACCTCCCCATAGGCCGTGCCACCTTCCTCAGCATCCACCTCCACCACTTTACCGATCATACCTCCTATCATCTCCCTTGCAACCCTCGACATGAGCCCTAATGGCAGATTTGAGACTCTGACCCAAATTGGGATCGTGTCAAACTCCACTTCATCTGCCCTCTTTGCCCCCATCAAATTCGGCCACCACCACCAGGTCTCTTCCTAGCATCCAAGGCCCATCCTCCAGTGCTCTCACCTTCCCCGATCCCTGTAAGAAGGAGATTAGGAACCTGTTGCCGCTCAGGTCCCTGCATTCCACACCCTTCGTCGGGCACCAGATCTTGCCCAGCGTTGCCACCAGCACCTCCGCCTTGATTGGTCTCTTGGCCAACACCTTCACGATCACTTGGGGAACCCGTGGTTTAGGGTTTAGCCCTGGAATTCCACCAATCTTCAGCCTCGTCGATTCATTCTCGGACAGCTTCATGTTGGCCAATTGATCTAGCACCTTCTCAGAATGCGGATCCATCGCACCCAGTCGCCGCCTCGGGCGACCACTCCACCCGATCATCGCAGCGACTAGACTGGGACTAGGTTAGTAGATGAGTTTTTGGCTCCAACCAGGAGAATTGATGTGGACACTGGGTGCACTGGGATGTGGAACCTAGATCGATCTCGCTGAGAGGATCAGATCTAGGCAAGAGACTCGGTGAGAACGGAGAAGGAAGACGAAACCCTAGTCGCCACGAGAGAACCCACTCCAACGAGGAAGACCAATGCGGGGGAGCATAGTTTCTACACATGAAGTCTTGTAGCGTAGACTATCGGATAGAGTCTGCACTGGGAGTGCTCTAAGCCAACAGGTTTTGATTTACGAAGTCACTAAAAGCGTCTCGTTGACGACCAGAAGACCCTTGGAATTAGAGCGACAGGAAGCAGGCCTCCTCAGCCGAGAACTAAGAACCCGTGTGTGTTTGGGCCCATGCTGAAAGGGTATCCTAAATTGTAATCAAAGACGTTGCTAAGCTGCTCGTCTGAACTACCCCGTTCTCGCTACTTCCCTTAAACTCCCTTTTGATCATAAGTGAGTGCTAAAACCTATACCTACACACGTGTAGACTACATACTTCTTCCCTCCCAAAATAAATGATGTTTTTTTTAAGAAACAATTGCCAGTAATTATATATTAAAAAATATTAATATTTATAATACATAATTAATATCATTAAAAAGATTTTTGAATCTAGTTTTTTAACAAATCTATTTAGAGATACAAATGTTGCACGTATTTTATATAAATTGAGTCAAACTTATACGACACAAAAATCCAAAACGACGTTCTTTCTGCGACGGAGTAAACGGAGCACTACCCGGCTACGGCCGCGTCAACGGACACCGCCGTCAGTAACGAGCTGTCCTTGGCGGCAACGGAGGAAGGACCCACGCCAACTGAGTTGGCTGTATTTCTTACCGCCAATCTAATCGGCGGGGATTTAAATATCAGTCTCAATCAGCGGCAAGAGTACAAGTATTTTATTTAGATACTTTTTTTATAAAAATTATAGAAAATATAGAAAAAAAAATCAGTGATCGGTCTGTACATTGGGCCTTCCCTAAACAAACTTAAAATGGCAGCCATCGGTCACCTTCCCTAAAAACAAAATTAAAATACGGCCTTCATTGTAACTGCAAAATCTACTCAACCACAACAATTTGGCCTTTTATTCCAAATAAGTTGAGGTAGGCTACATATGAAACTAAAGAGAGAAAAAACAGACAGACACACAAGATCATGGTTCAGACACGTTGATGGAAGCTAAGTCCTTGAAGATATTCCACTCTCTAAGGTCTCTTTTAATTGACTCCTCCCAAATCAGTTTAGGTCGATATCTGCCGTTCTTTACATTATCGTTCCGCTTTAAAACTCAACTACACACCGGTGCCTTAGGAGGTCTTCGTTGAACATGTCCAAACCATCTCAACCGATGCTAGATCTATTTCTCCTCAATTAGCGTCACCCCAACCCTATCCCGAATATCGTTGTTTTGTAGTGTGCCCGCAGACCCAACGCAACATACGCATCTCCGCTACACTCAATTGCTTGACATGTCGTCTTTTTGTAGCCCAACATTACGCACCGTATAACATCGCCGAGCGAATCGCCGTCCTATAAAACTTCCCTTTTAGCTTCTGAGCCACCCTTAAATAATAAAAAATCTACAATTATACTTGAAAGACAAGATAAAAGGTGAGCAGTACAAAGCTGGCAGTACATTTTGTCTTAGATAAGTAGATCGATTACGAAAGGTAATAAGAGAAGCATATGGGCAGAAAAGTATATAATGATAAAAATGATCACAACCACAACCTACATACGCTGAGCAAGGCCATGCAAACTCTCCGATTGCACAGCTTAGCTACAATTACACAACGGACCAAAGTTTTTTTTTATTTTGCCATTCCGACTTAGTATTACGTCACACTGCTTTGCCATGCTGCGGCGTTATACTGCTACTGCTGCATGAACTGGTCCACGGGCTGCCCAGGAAGCACTCGCTTATTGCATATATCCAGACATGTCCAGATCACCATATTCCTCAGATCTCGCTCAATGATTGGATAGTGCGGAAACCATGATTGTCAGGAAGTGGAGCATTTCCCGGGCGAACGGAGATTATCACCTCAAAACCTGAAAGATATGGTTAAATAGACAATAATCATCGAAATTTCTAGCTAGAAAGATATGGGAACCCAAAAAAAAAACTCAATGCTATGAGCAAATAAACAAGCATCGCCACAGCTTTATGCTTATCTCACGTGGTCATAAGGCCCTAAAGCTACAATGATACCATAACACAGACACATGATTATAAACTTTCGACTTAACACATTATATGCAAACAAAAATAAATTTGGGTGTTCCAAATTAGAAGGACAGGATTTGTCTCCAGAGGTACAAGGCTATTAAAGGGAACTAGTCATTACCAGCGTCTTTTGCTGCAACAGCTTCTTGGAAGACATCGGTGATAAATAATATTTGAGATGGACTGTCCACCCCAAGTGATTGAGAGATCTCAAAATAACTCCTTGTTTCTCTTTTGTTTCTGCACATAAAAGATGACAATCTTGACTTATGTCAACTTTTTAATAGATTGGCAGATGAATGGAACGAAAAATCTATCACCAAATAAATCATAATTTATCTTTAGTTTTTGTGTATTTGGGAAAACAAAATCTTTGTTATTGTGTTGAATCTTTTATAAAATTATATGCTACTGCAACAAGAAATCCAGAGCTTACCCAGTGGTGGTATCAAAATACCCACACAGGAACTTTCGCAGGTCACCGTATGTTGTATTGCCAAATAGAAGCCTTTGTGCTTCTCTACTTCCACTTGAGTATATGTAGACCTAATGACAAGTATTCATAAGTTTGCATCATGAGAAAATACGGTTGCACGCTCTTTACAAACTAAGGAATGCATATTGCTAACTTCACTAGAAAGCTATAATCTACAAAACTGAGATGAATGTAGTAGCTTAACAAACTCCAAAAAAACACTTTCCCAGTGTTCCCTTTCATGTTGCACTAAATTTAATCACCCTTGTGAGTTGTGAGTCTTGTGACAACCTACTAACACAAAAAGTAAGCTCCATTTCACACTAAATCTTGAAGCACTGAGCATTTTTAGCATTGATTTTCTATAATTAAAATCTATGTTGTAATTTTCTAGAGCCTGGACAATCAGCGCTTCACAATTCACATGAATTAGAGCAAAGAGATACCTTTATGCCACTAGCTTGCCAGTTCTTCAGCGCCACAGGAACATCCTCAAAGACAACTCCCTGTAGCTCTTTCTTTTCAAATCCAGTCCTCCAAATATGACCCTGAATTTGGCCAATTAGAACAGTTGAACTATATGCTTGCAATTTGGCCAAAAGTGACCAAGAATGTGAATTGTAAACTAAGCTACCTGAAGTTGCTTCAATGGTGTGATCTTCCGGTCTGCTTTAATCATCAATTCAACACTGGCAACCAATGAACTGATAACCTCTTCTCTGCCAGCCTCATCTGGTGGAACTGGAACAGCCCCAGAAATTCCATTTCGTAAATCATCTTCAATCTGAATAGTTGACCACTTGCTTGTTAGAACATGAATAAACAAAACAACCAGTGCAAACAATTAGTATCACTTAAAAACTCCATTACTTACTTGGATGCGTAATAGTTTGATGTCTTCTTTAGTTTCTTCAGAATCAAACGTAGAAGTCAGATGTTTTCGTACATTATCACAGGCATAAGGGAACATAACATCAGTCACAAATGATATTGGAGTGGTTGTCCCCTCAATGTCTAGTACAACACACTGCGACAGTAGAAAAAAGGTCAAGGTTAGTTTAACAGAAAATACATAGCAATCACAAATGCGTTAAACAACAGAACTTAAAAAAAGAAACCCATAGGACAGGGTTTTTTTTTGACACAATACTATACTATGGACAGTTGGAAAGTAAAAATCCTACAGGTATCATGGAAGGTATTCCCAAAATAATAGGAACAACGAAATAACCTTTGATGAATCAGCAGCATGACATCCATTAGGAATTTCAGAGCTCAAAATGCTGTGCTGTCTCTTTGCATTGTTTATTGAACCATGCTCAGGAGTTGTCCAATCAATACCTAGTTGATAGAGCTTGATGCAAGCATCTAAAAGATAATGATAGCATTCAGCCTGAAATGCAAGGCCATAAACATGAAGTTCACATCACCACTCGCATAAATAGGAATCAAATAATTATCTCTAAACATAGCAGACATAATGGCAACCTTTGAACGAGATTATTATCACAGCTCTTACGAATTAGAAGACTTCAAATGAATATAATAGTACAAATACATTGTTTTTTTTTTCTCTTCCAAAAGAGACAATATATAGTTCACGAAATTTAGAGTTCATCTAAATGAAGTCCCTAATTTGGTAATCCCAGAAGCCAAAGCAGGCCTGGATATCATGCAGCAATGAGGGATTAATGAAATCATCAAATCAAGTTAAGGGTATCATGTGTTCCGCTTCGTATATACATAGTGCCAACTGAATCAGAATTTGTATCCAAGTCAAAGAGTAAACTAGTTGTAACAAACAGTTACATTTTTATTTTTACCTAATCAGAATAGCTATATGTTAAAATTAACCATCAAAGAATACCAATATAAGAGGTTTTGAAATGAAGGAACCAGAAGCTTGAACTGCAAAAATACAGATAACAATAACAGCAAGAGGTCATCAAAAGAATGGCAGGCAACAGTCGAGTCCTGACTCCTGAGCATTTTAAAACAACTGCAGAAATTTACAGATAGAAAGCACACCTGTGTCTTAGCATTGATCCAAGAGTCACCCCATACATATATTCCGTGGTTCCTTACAAGCACAGCCGTTGCCTTTGGGTATGCCGCAATCTGTTAAATAATTTATATCAATGGGCTACTTACATCTAAAATACTCATCACAACTTTGTTATCAAGATTCGAGAATACGATGTCTTGGCTCAAACTCTAGATAAATCAAACAGTATTCCAGAAAACAACCAATTGGGCTGAAATTCTTGATTTGATCTTCAACCAAACCACCCTTTTTATGAAAATGGAGAGTGGTCTTATTCAAATTTAAAGCGCTTTGTAATCTTTAACCAGTTCTGTGCTTCAATATAATTTCCTGGAGTAAGCGCTATAGCTTGTTTCCAATACTCAGCTGCTTGATCAAACCAAGCTTCTGCAATTTCCAAATCACCCAGTAGAATGGCCCGTTCTCAGTCGGAATAGGCAGTTCCTTTCTCTAGAACCGTACTTGAGAGTTTCCTACCTCATACAGCTCAGAAATTGCTATCTTAATTTGCCCTATCTTAATTGAATTTGAGACATCAAATAATAAACTGGTAATTTTCCCCCTTTATCATCAAAACAATGTGCTCGAGACTTAATAAGCCTTGAATTATAACTTATAAGTTATCCCTAGACACCTGTTAGGCAGGGAATTTGGATTCAAATCCTTAACCTCAAGTTCGTTGCTGGAATGATATCTTATCTGCACCATAAGAACTAAAAACTCCAAAACAGCATAAGATTGTATCTGCATCAAAAGAATTGGACTCCAGGACTGAGATGATTGAAATATAGGAGTTTGATAGCATACCGCCTCACTTAGGGAGTCAGTGAGCTCATACTCATAAGGAGTATTCTCAATAATAGGAATGACCAATTCATCACGGTAGCCATGACCTTTGATTCCTTTGATCATTTCCATGTGGGTCATCTGCAGTAAGATCAGCATCAGACCGTCATTATCTAGTCAAATAAGGATTTTCTTATCACAATTATTTTAGCATATAATTGAATCTACAATGAATTTCTAAATCCTGAACATAGTATATAACAATCAAATTTCTAGCTAGGTTGTGATATTGCAGAAAATTACCACTTTAGTTATTTCCCATACATTTATTAACATCACACTACGCTGTATGGAGAATTAAGGGGATTTGTATGAAACCACATTTATTAACATCACACTATGCTGTATGGAGAATTAAGGGGATTTGTATGAAACCACTGTCCAAATAGCTCATGCATGTATGCAGCACTAATCACTACTGAACTTAGTCTGTGCACACAAAAAAGGGTTCCCTCCATTCCAAATTGTAAGTTGTTCTAGCTTTTCTAGATATTTAGCTTTTGCTACGCACCTAGATATGCATTATGTCTAGATACATAATAAAAGCTATGTCTCTAGAAAAGCCATAACGACTTATAATTTGAATGGAGGGAGTAGCATTGTTTGTTTTCATATGCACCTTCATGCTTTCTTGTTGAATAAAGTGCATGAAAGTATGAAACAGAAATGTGTTGTTGATATTAATTTAAAAATCATTGGACTGTTTAATGTAATCTAAAATACCAGCAGATAAATGCTCATAACCATAGAAGGCTTTGCTGTGGAAATGAAGATATCACAAAATGTTCAGTTTCACACATTTAATCAGATTGATGAAGACACTTGGACAGGAATTACCCTGAACTCCTTTGCACCAGGGTTGAGCATTGTTGCAATGCAAGTCTCCATTCCATGGCTGTGAATGACAGCCCCAGCTCCTCTCATCAGATACGCCTTCAAAACACCAAAGCAAACTAGAGTTTTCAGATCAAAACAAGCAGAAGCAACAGGAAAAGTTAAAACAAAGAGATCATTCACAAACCTTCATGAACAGAGGAGCACAGTCCGTACACTTTGGAGGCTTGTTGGGCCATGGCTTTGCTACTGGTGCAGAAAGCACTTTCCCATCTGCAGCCATCACATACATGTCCTCTGCTACCATCCTCTCCTTCTGCACACCTGAAAGAGATCAACAACATCTATTGTTACTGGAATGAATTGAATTACCTATCCTCAAATAAGGACGCCGATAGATATCCTTGCGTATATGCCTTAAAGCCTGAACTGCTTAAGATAGCCCAACACTGGACATCTAAAGAGATAATGTGTCAGTGGTACAAGAATAAATGCAGAACTCAAAGTATACTATGAGCTCAAGCTCCTAATGCAAAACTGCACTGAGATATAAGCTAACGATGCATAAGCTCAAACTTATGTGTGCCATAACTTGGTAACAGAATTTTAAGTTGGTGCCATGGCAGACCATCATAATTCTAGGCCTTTTCCAGTGAGACAACCTCTTTCAGTTGTTTCAAAAATTTATTTTTCTTGAACTCGCAAGAGGTTGTTTCGAAATTTTAACTTGAAATTTAGTTAAAAAGTCCCTTTCAACTGACAACCACTTGGCCTGAAGCGTTAACATTATATGGTAATGCCTCCTAGCTAGTCCATTTCATATCATTTCACTGCCAGGCCATGAATAATTTGGATGAACAAAAGGAGTCTGATCAGAGGGTTTGCACATGAAGCGTTGAGACATACTCCCTCCGTCCCGAAATAATTGTCACTTCGCTTCCCGAGAAACATTTGCCGGCAATTTTTATAAATAGTAAATATCATCAATTAGTATCATAATCAGTATCATTGGAAAGATCTTTGAATCTAGTTTTTAATAAATTTATTTGGAAATACAAATGTTGCATATACGCATCCCACGGCGACAATTAAATAGGGACAGAGGCAGTATGGCATAAGAAAAATAACAGCAGCGATCGTTTCTTTTACAGGGGTGGGGGCGATCGGCAGCAGCGTCTAATTCACTGCGCGGCAATTCGTCGAACAGGTGACACGCGCCCCAAGGCCACAAAAGGGTGAGCAGGTGGATCGCTGGTTACCGGAGGGTGACATGACGATGAGGCGGTCGGCGAGCGGCACGGCGGGGTCATTGACCTTGACGGTGATGCTGCCGCCGGTGCCCGTGACCCATCCCTGCGCGTAGAAGTGCCGGCAGAGCTCCGCCACCAGCTCCCGCGCCTCCCGCACCGGCTCCCCCTCTAGGTACGCCTCCGACGCCATCGCCCCCACCGCCGGCTTGCAGCTGCACCCGCCGCACGCCATAGCCGTTCCCCCTCCGCCGCCTCCGCCGCTCAAGTGCCGGGATTCGAGCTGCGTGTAGGGCTGTCTTATTCTTCGCCAGTTCGCCGAGTGCAGTGCAGCCTAGGCGGCTCGATTAGTGCTGGCGAGGTTTCGCAGAGCGGGCCCACACGTCAGTGAGTCATCCGCGGGGAATCTCGGGCGCGGAGCTGGGACGGGAATAATCGGCACCGGGAGGGGCGGGGTGCCGTGGGTCCACACTACATGGTTTTGGGCACAACAAGGTCCCGTTTAGACGGGAGTTGAAAAACAGAAAGTTGAAAAACAGAAAGTTAGAATTCGGGCGCTGTAGTAGTTTTATCGTTATTTTTACACAGTACCAAATGTTCAATCATAGATTAAGTAGGCTCAAAAGATTTGTCTCGTGATGTCCAACTAAACTGTGTAATTAGTTTTTATTTTTACCTACATTTAATGCTCCATGCAAGCGGCTAAAAATTGATGTGATGGTAATACGATAGAGAGAGATTGAAATTTCTAGCAATCTAAACAAGGCCCAAGGCCTTGTTGAGGTGGCTAAAGTTGGCACCACCAAATTTAATGTGTATAACTATAGCACAATTGTGTTTGATCCAAACATTGACTAATTAGATTTAAAACGTTCGTCTCGCAAAGTATAGCTAAACTTTACAATTAGTTTTTTTATTTCATCTATATTTAGTATTTCATACATGTGTCAATATTTTGATGTGACGAGGAATCTTTTTTTTATATAGTAAATTTGGTGATAAAATTTGGAAACTAAACAAGGTCAAGGTCATTGTCACGGAGAGGAGGCGTGAAATAGGCTGCGGGATAGGTGGGGCCCTGTCAAAGTAGTTCGTGATGGCAATGTGCCAATATGGCATCTCACTGTGTTTGATCGTTAGAAACTGTGTTCTGCTCCAAGAAAAAATTATCTGAGTCTCAAAGTAATCGTATGTGTGCAATTCAAATTTTGTCCTGAATTAAGTGATCGAATGGCACAAGGTTCCATGTATAGCAATTAGACTACCTACACTCATGAACCTCTATTTCTATATTCTATACATATTGATCAACAAGATTCTCTCATCTACGTATGTTTCTTCCACATTTATGAACACATATATCTTTACTCTATACTAACTAGTAACTACCACCAACAACGACTTCCACTTGTCATACTTTATAAATTTTGTCTAAATATATTTATGTGAGATCTTGTTTTGAAGGATTTATTGAAACGAATTTAATAGTGCAATCGGAATTTAATTTGGTTTTCTGGTTTATAAGTTATAATATTTTTTAAGTTGAAAATAATGGGGCCCACCACTTATTCCTGTTGCACATGGCTGCATGGCGCAGATGGTCTTAGCAAGATGGCAGAGCACAATAGAGTAGCCAAGCACGTGGACCAGTATACAACGAAGACCAAAGAAACAAAAATCGACTTAGAAAAAAACGATGGTGGCCAGCAAAATGCTCCCCTCCACTTGTTTCTTCTTTTTTTTTTCTCTTCCCACACAGCCACAGCGAGGCTCTCATCCACACGCTCAGCTCGATCCATCCTCTGACCGCTAAACATCATAGCACCTTCGTTGTACTAGAGAGCTCCTCCCAAGCTCATGCACGATAGGAGGCAGCAAGTCAAGATGGACCGTGGCCTCATCATGAAGCTTAGCTTTGCTCACTGGCAACACGCGAGCTACGCTATGGCGGGCTCGAGCAAGATCCCTGCCCCTAGCCGCAGCCAATGCGGGCAATCGGAGCTCGTCCCAACATGATCTGCTAGAAGTGGGATTAAGCACGGATGCGGACGCCACACACGGGCTTGGTTCATGCCGGCACAAGAAGTTTATCTTATGCTTACTCCATCTAAGTTAGATGATCTAACTTATAGTTCGTCTCATTGGCCCTGATTCCAAACTTTGGGAGAAGATGGGGGAGACATTGTTGGTACCTTAGCTTTTGTCATCCCAAATTAAGGCACCTTTGGTAGAACCCCACTCCTTGATTCTTTGCTCTAACTTTTTGATTCCTCATGGAGTGATTCTAGTTGATTCTAGCGGGGAGCAGGTAAGAATTGGCTATGGAGTAATTTTTTCGGGACTGTTTTATAGCACACTAGTAGATTGCGCGCCTTTGCGCGCCCAGTCAGGGGCTGGACCTAGATTGTAGCAGCAGGAGGAAATGCAGAGGCCTGATATATAAGGTGTTTTATGGAGGCACACATGTAATTCGTATCTCACAGATATAAGATTGACATGGGGTTACACATGCAGTTCTTTTTTTTATCTTTCAAATACATAAGGTGTACAAAAGGGGTACATCAAGCATGACTGTTACCTAACTAATTATACATAGTAATTTGAAAAGAAACAACTGTTAATATTGGTTGGCAGCATCCAGAATTAGTGTTGCGTATTAGACGGGCCAGGTGAATTGCTTCCTATCGTTGGTGGGTCTTCAATGTTGTTCGATGGTGGATCCATCGGCTTAGTGTCACGGTTGGTGACTCGGTTTCTATGTATGTGGGGAGGTACTCGATCTATGTAAGAGGTACAGATGTGAATATGTGATGCAGACCATGATAGATAGATCACCAAAGAAAAAAGGTGTTACCTTCAGCAGTGAAGGTATGAAGTGGTATTCCTGCACAAGCAAATAAAGTGGTTGTCACTGGATATATAAAGGGATGTGTCAAGCTGCACAAACCAAAGGATATAATTTTTTTTTTCTATGCCAACCATATCTAATGTTTTGTTCTTCTGTAAGGAAACAACGAAGCAAACAGGCAAGTAATGATAATCAAGGCAGAAGGTACCAATATACCCAGGCTATCTACTACTCTTATAAAAATAAACCCCACTTAGGGAATTCTCTAAGCTCTCCTTAAGCCACGTCAGAGCCTCCACTTAATAGTGCGTACTATGTATAAAAGATTGGCATGCATCAGTTATTACTCGATCATGCATCCCACCAGAAGCCGCCGTCCTCCACTAAAAAAAGAACTGATCACGCTTCCTGCCGCCTCTCCATGCTCCACGCCGCCCACCAGTGCTCTTTTCCGTCCACTCAATCCTGCATGCGCGATGTCTGATCGACTCCGATCATACCTCTTCATGTGCCCAACAAATCCATTGATTGATATCGTTAAGGCGTAAGAAAAGAATACAAGAAGTTGCATCTCTTCATTTTCCTCAAGGTCCTATATATAGTACTTGCATGGTTGTGCGGCATCTCATTCCCAGGCAAGCCTCAAGAAAGCCCTCCATATAAGATGTTGCATCGGCCTGTTAGCGGCAAGGAAGCCTCGACGATCTCAAGGCCATGGTGCAGTATCCACATGCTATGCGGGCCACGCGGCCATGGTATGCGTGAGGCGTCTTCCCCTGCTACCTGCAGCTGCCCGCCGCTCACCAAGCCACCAGTGGCGACGAAGTCTAGAAGGAGCTGCACGAGCAGCAGAAACATGCTCGAAGGTCCAAGAAATGTATTCGCAAAAAAAGGTCCAAAAAATGTAGATTAGCAATAGAGTAGTAGAGACTCGAGAGAGGAGGGAGTAGACAGTAGAGTGACTCTTATTTGGTTCTTTTTTATCATCACCCGCAGGCTAGCAGGTCCTCTGAATTGGGTGAAAAAAAGAATCGGATGCCGCATGCAGCGAATTGTTCTGTGTATGTATGTGGTCCGTGATGCTGCCTCACTTTAATTACCGCAAACTATTCATACAGGTGACAATCTTTTCCTGGCAGATTCTCTTCACGTGACTTTCTATTAAACTATGCAATTTATGCTAATTTCGTAGCAACACGAGGAGAATACACTCCTCCATACCCGCAACAACGCACGGGGAATCTACCTAGTAATATCCAACACAACACCACCATCCTGAAGGACCAGAGAAAAAGGTATAGTTCATTTTGTCGTGTACGCACCTTTCGTCGAGATAAAGTATACGTGATACAATGGAAAGCTGCGAGAGCACTATATGAATTTATACATAGATTTAATCTTGCAGGAGGTAAACAATAGCATAAAGATTATACGTCATGTAGGTTCAAAAGCCGGAAGAGGGTTTTAGCTCCATGGTTTATCAATCTCAATCATGATAGCTGCTAAGGTATAATAGTCAAAGGGCATTAGTGTAATCTCCTAGTTTAGGGTTTTCCCTGAGTCTCTCTTGTACTCTATATATTGTCCCTCTTTGGGCCTCAATAGTATCAATTTAGTTATGTCATTCTTATATTAGTAACATGGTACCAAAGCTTAGGTTTTGATCCAGCCACCACCCTTCGTCCGCTGTGTTGCCCCTGGGAAGATTGATCTGTTCCTGGGGGCAACATCATCGATCTTCATTCCTGGGGGCCGCATCATCGATCTTCATTTTTTTCCTTTTTCCTTGAGTCCAATCGTCATGCAGCAGCGGTCATCCATAGCAGCAACTCTGTCAGATCGAGGCCATGGATTAGGGTTAGTATTAGACTCATCTAATTCACCGATGATCCAATTTTTTTCTCAACCTTGGATCGATCCTTCCTCTGACTCGCACCGTCGCGCGAGCTCTGTCTTTCTCACGCGCGGAGCTTCGTCATCGTGCACCATCCGCACGATCAGTCGTCGTGCGCCATCTTCCCGTCGCCACAAATCGTCGTGCGCAGTGGCCACCCACCGTCGTGCGCCATCCGCCCGTCGACGTGTGCCATCTGGCTGTCGCCCGTCGTCTTCGCATGCGGGTCTCCTCTTCCCGCGCGTACATCACGCGTGGACATGGCCATCGCGCGGACACGAACTTCCCGCGCGGACGCGGACATCGCACAGGCTCCCCTCCACGATCCGGACTTCACGCGAACGCGATCCTTGTCCCAACGTCCGTGGCCTAGTCCGGGCGCGATCCGCTCGATCCACGGCAGCAGCGGCTTCATGCTGAGCCTTCCGCGGCCTTCATGCGTGGACAACTTCTTCAAGCACGTTCGCTCGTCATCTTCACTGGCGCGCGCGTCGGCTCGTCCATCTGCATGGTCACCGTCAGTGCCGCCCGGGATCCGTCCTTCGCGGTATCATGGACCTCCGTGCGCTGTTCGGTCGCCGGTCAACCATCCGCTGCCCCTCCAATGTCCGCTCGTCCTCTGCTCCTCTGCTTGAGGCTATCAGTAAGTAGCAGTGGTAGTCTGTTTTGTGCTGCTCATCCTCGGCGGTTAGCCATTACTTATGAGCTGCTTCCATCCAATTCAAGTCGTTGTTGACTATTGCTATCATCATGCTGCTTGCTGCTCCTTTAGAATATTGAGGCCTTTCTTAATTCCATTGCATTTGTTGCATTTGAGTCCATCCAAATCCAGTTCCATCCACCATAGTTCATCCAAGTTGTGCCTGTCCATAAATTCTGTCAAATCAGCCAAATTTTTTTATTTTTGTTTCTTGGTTAGCTGAGTCCCGTCGATTTAGCTAATCACATCATCACTGATGCGACTATGCCCTCTTGGTCCCTTTCGGAGCCATTTTGCTACACTTCATGATCAATGGCCTTCTATTTGTTGTCATCATCATTCTATTCTACTGTTTGCCGTTTTGCAGCAGTGGTCTCTCTGTTTCTTCATTTGGCTTGATTTGACACCTCTATTCTCTCGTCGAGTTCAAAGTCTCCAAAGCAAGGTTCATATTTGAAGAGTTGATGTACTGGGTTGTGAAGACTTGAGGTATTTGCCGAAGTACGTGTTGAGAAGGCAGTACCCTGTTGTGGAGGAGATCATATCTACATCGACAGTGTTCAAGAGTTGCACGCTTTGACGACATCTTCTATTTTGGATTTTGGATGTAATTTATATATTTTATTTTATTTTATTTTTTCAAGTCTAGTGTGTAGTGCCAACTCTGCGTCATTACATTCACATTGCATTTGAGAGGGGGTGTTAAGGTATAATAGTCAAAGAGCATTAGTGTAATCTCCTAGTTTAGGGTTTTTCCTGAGTCCCTCTTGTACTTATATATTGTCCTCCTTTGGACCTCAATAGTATCAATTCAGTTATGTCATTCTTATATTCGTAACAATAGCTACATCTGCCTCATCTCAATGGCCATAAACAGCAAGAAATAAATAATTTCATCACTAATTGGCTAGGTCCAAACAAATCTAAGAGGTCAGTCACCCACATCAATTAGAGTACAACATGGTGGGAAGAATAAATTCGAGAAGTCAATTTTTTCAGACTGTTCATTTCTTTTACAATCGGGCCATTCACCCGTATTTCATTAAGAGGAAAAGAGAAATAAAGTTCCCCGGTACATCATTGTGCGAACACGCAGATATAACATATCTAGATATAATACAGTCCATAATCCATATATAGCAGTTTCAGGATAGGCAAGACCATAGATATGTACGAAAGAAGACATCAACCTGACATCAATGTTTGTTTGTGTTTCAGAAACCCAATGTTTATGCAAACTAAGGTTTGTAATATTATGAAACTGGTAGGGGATGCTAAGAAAACACTGGTCTCTCACGCTACGAAAATACCAAACCAAACCCTATCAATCCTCATTGTCTTAGAGTGCAAGTGGCATAAGCTACAGCCTACGACGAAACTAAATAAGATAATAAATCATGCCCTAAGTGACCAATCATACCAATTTCATTGGACCAAACCATATGGTCAGAAAAATGACTTATTTTGTGAGCTTCCAACAAGGATGAATCAAAGGCAGTGAAAACATGTAAATGACAGTTCATAATAAAATTTTGTAGGGGAATAGTTATTTGTAGGTTGTGATAGGAAGAGAAGAGGAATGTTATTTTCCAGTAATTGGTGCACAGGGTACAGAAGCCTTCTTTGTTTTTTTTCTTTATAGAACAGTCAGTGTAAATTAAATCTAAAACAAATTATGGATAGCTAACAATTGTTCCTTTAAGTGGAAGTCATACCATGGAACGGACTTACCAGGCACTGTATCTAAAAACCTAGCATAGAGATTTAAACATCTGTGGCTCTAGTTCATGATAGCACCAAAGCTTGGTCAGCTGAGGGAGTGTAACTGAAAAATGGAAAATTAAAAACAGGTACCTCTGTATAGTAGGGCTTCAAAATTAGGAGTGAAAACAAAACAAACCAAAATCCTATCTCTGAGATTAGTTGAGCTCCAATCCTTATTTTGGCAGCCCAGGAACCAAGACCTGTAAGGGGACAATGAATAGTTGAAGTTATTCACAAACCATGATAATGCAGATCTATTTAGCAGCAAGGGTACTACAGTGGGGTTAGCTGTTAGCAGGGTCAGTTGATCACCATAATCCACTGGAACCATCTTGTGAGGACAGAATAAGAAGAAAAATTTGTGTACCTCTAGTGCTCTACTGGGTACTGCGCTTATTTAGCAGCACGCCATTGTACAAATTTGGAGGAAAATTAGTAAGTTGCACAAAAGAGGAGTAAATCAAATTGGAGAACTTGGAATTGAATGGCCCAGGAACATGGGTTGCATCGGCTGCAAAACACATAATGACCTAACAAGAAATTTGATGCACCCCAAAATTAGGGAACAAAAATTGAAAACAGGCTAAAGGAATTGCATATAAGAAAAGGGACACTGTATTTTTTGCGTATCCAAATTAGTAAGACCACTCGTTTTTCAATGTGAAGTGAATGGCAGTAACTATTTTACGGTAGTGTGAAGTGAATGGCAGAAGAAATAAATACCTTGATGTATTTTAGCTCTATGTATTTCATTGCTCGCAGGTAGAATCACCCAATGTAACCTGTGTAAGGAAATCTCATGTTCAGTCATGTTATGTATATGTAATCTAATGACTAAAAATAACATGCCTACATGCCAATAATAATAATAATTTAAATAAGGATACAACACTATTTTTTTGTGGCCTATATAGTCTATGGAGGTTGCGAAAAAAACATAGATCATGAAAAGAATCAACAGGAACAATTCCATTTGTTTGTATGCAGAACATATAAAAGATAAGAGCTGCAATGTATAGCTTCACTGTGAATTAGCTGCCTAGAGATAGCAAAGCAGATAATTACCTTCTGAAGGCCACTGGTTGACATCGTTATGTGTATCACCATCACCAGTAGGGCCAAGGTAGAAGCTGTCTTTAAGGTCTTCTATAATATATCAAAATTCAGAAGGTAAATAAGAGGTTCAACATTTTTTTTGATGAGGCATATTTTTAGCAAAAGATACATTTTTTTTTCATCAAGGAAGACAGAACAAAATTACATAGACAGATCCAGACAGAGCAAAAGATACTTTTTTATTTCTAGGAAACTTATACATTGAACCAATCCACCAATGAAGGCGACCAACAATCCTTTTTGAACCCTCCCACAGGCTACATGTGGTTTATTTGATTACAAAGATGCAACCATAATTAGAACGCACAGTATCTAGATCCATATGACTTAAATCTCAGATTGAAAATTGAAACGCATACCGTTTTAATAGGAATTATACATATATATGTATAGTGTCCTCTTACAGCTGAAATAAATAGGAAATGCTCATGGATTACGACAGTACTATAATAACTTACCTAATGCACACAAATTATACTTGGAACGATTTTGCTTGCCCAAAAAAAAAACCGTCCTTCACCAAGCCACTGAAAATAGGAAATTTAGTTAGATTCTATAATACAAACACTCAAACTGCCCAAAACACATAGACTTATCTAATTGATAAGCACCTTGAAAGATATGGTCGACATCACTATGTATATGAAATTAGCACCCGCCTCAGTTGGCAGAGAGCCTTAGCAAGCTGGTGGGTAAATTAATCAAGTGATAACTTGCTGGATGTCACAAATATGTGAATGCAATAAATGGAGGATTTTTTACTACACCATGAGAAAGCCTTCACTATTGTCTTGGTTCGGAGAAGGTAAAACCTAAATTTGTTATAGCCCCCAAAGAACAAACGGAAAAGATAGGTCGATCAACTGAAACCTGACGAGAAATCATTATTATATTTCTTTTAGAATAAAAGGGACGAAGTTGGTTGTAAAATCAATCATACAGTACAATTAAAGATAACAAATCACTGAAGGAATCACCTTTGGGTCTTGCTCCGTTAGCCTGTGCTCCATCTGAGAAAACAAAAAATCATAACAATATTGATAGAAACTGATCCATGTAGCAGTTTAAAAGGAAACATATTTGTACAGTGAACTCACATTTACATTGACAGCTGATCAACATGTTCTTATTCTTGAAGCAGAGGTACATCTAATAGACTTGATAAAGGACACAAAAAAAAAGATCAATCTGACCATGCTCTTGAGCGTCACTGGTAATAACCTGTAAACTATCCAAATCAAAGGACTGAAGACAAGAGACCAACCGTTGTCGCACGGCCATGGAGGTAACACACTGTGGACCAAACCCTAACACATCGAATAAGGGCTTGAATGGCACTGCAGCACCCAATAATCACCCACACAATCCGGTGGGGAATGAGCATATCCAGGCACGGAGGCCCCGGATCGACCCCAGGAAGGGAACGACAAGCACAGACTTACGGTTGACCCCAACAATGGCGAGCAAAGCAGAGGAAGAGCGAGGAAAGGAGGACACCTTCACCTGGGGCTAGTCGCGCCAGAGTCCTCGCCGGTCGGCCGTGCCTGTGGACCGGACCTCGCCGGGCGCCTCCACGCCGGGCGCTGCCCACACCCATGGGCAGTGGTGGGGCCCGCCCTAGCTGGTACGACGCCGTGGCCACCGTCGCCCTGCGGCCGTCGGGAGAGAGAGCACCAGGATGGAAGATGAAGGAGAGAGTAGAGGAAGAGGAAGCGGAGGCGCGGGCGGAGGCGGGGCACGAGCAGCGGCGGCGTCGCCGAGAGCCGCGGGATGACGACGGGGAAGAGAAGGTGGATGCGTTCTTTTTTTTTTTGCCGGTGTTTTTTTTACTGCGAATAGGATGTATATATTTTTGGATTCCAAGCATTCACAGCCACACGATCGTGGATCCGACGGTCTAAATAAATTGGGGCAACGTGGATGGCCTATCTTGGAAGAAATCCCACGGGAAATGTTATCTCTTAATTAATGCAACAAAAAGAGCCACCAAATTCTGAAGTTTTAGGCCCTATTTTGCAGTGCCACCTCTAGCTCCTGCTAGAGTTAGCTAGAGTATACGGAGGGGCTAGAACCAGTGAAGAAAATAAAACTGCATAACCATAGTCATGTAGGCATTCTGTCACTCAACATTTTAAAAGCTTAGAAAATACAGAAAAAGAAGGGATAGATGAAATTAAAACGATTCAAAACATGGTGACTGTTTCCATTTATGTTCCTTTGAATTACCACCGTTGTATACTTCTTTTCTGGAACACGGTAGGAGAACTGTACATCATTTTATTAAAAAAGAATGTACATAGAGAGTCTCTCAAAAAAGAAAAAAGAAAAGAAAAGAAAAGAATGGGCATAGAGTGTACGGGGAGAAGACACACTCACACATGGCCTTAGATTCAGCGTTCCTGTAATCCACTAATCCTGAAAAGGGCACCTGCAGCACCCTGAACACAATGTCCTAGAATTTATACAATATTGTAAATACAGAAAAAGGTATCTGCTCATGATTTTTCCTGTGTGAAGTGCGATGGTGTCTGTAAACTAGCCATTGATGTGTAGAGCGCTCAGTAAACTCCCGTTGGTTGGTAAACCATTTGAATATCTCTCATTAAGCCATACGACGACTCAGCCAAACTGAAGCCCAGCTGCGCAGTTGCATGCTATTCCTGAAGCTTTTTTGTCTTCCTTTTCAAAATACCACTCAGCATGTCTGACTTATGCTGCTGCAAATTTTGAAATAAGTTAAGATGACGAAAAAACAAGGAGAATTAAAGTAGTATAAATCGTCAAATGGTAAGATAAAAATGAAAAAAAAAACATTACAATTTTTTGGTCAAAGCAAGATAATCGAATTGTGTCAGCTGTTTTGAAGAGGAAAACAGCCATGCAGAAGGGTCCCCAAACAAACACACACACACTGGTTGATTGGCTATTTGACAGAAGAAATAAATAATATTGCACTAATAATTTCTACCTGATTGATTGTTCACAGAATTAGAAGACAACTTATTAATAATAGCTGGAGGTTTTTTTTTTTTGAGAAGAATAGCTGGAGGTTCTGCCACACAGAATCAGACTGTTCCAAATGGTAGTAGATGGAAAATCATGGCTGCTATAATCTTCCTGCTCCTTTTGGCTTATATGAGGCTAAAGAACAACATGCCATGGTATGGTCACATGGATGTGGTTGACGACTGAAGAAACTTACAATGCGATGAG